>JAKWBI020000018.1:0-211536 GCA_022664585.2 Zalerion maritima | reverse complement strand
TGGTATGGGAAAAAATTTTTTTTATATCGCCTGTTCTGGCCAACCCAAAAACCCACAAACCCTCGTTTTTTATTCACCCCCCCCCCCCCCCCCCCCCCCTTGCCAGCGCCCTCTCCATCTTCGTCCCGTCATCCGTTCATAGCCGTAGTTGTGGCCCACGGTGGTGCGTGTCCCTCACTAGACCTTACATCGTGGCCTCACCTCGTCACCCTCCTTCCCGACCTCGCTCTGATATTGGCTCCCTTTTGCCTTCTATATATATATTCTTCTTTTCACTGTCCGTATTTGCCTCGCTGGTCGCGCAGTCTGACAGCCGGCATCAGGCTCTGCCTCATGCGCCCGATCACAGATAATCATGCCAGACGAAGCGAAAAAGAAATTTCATCTGGAATTGGACGTCGCCGAGAGCCCTTCGCGCCAAACACCTTTCCCCGCACCAGCGTGATAGGTGTGCAGGCCATCAAGGCAGGCCGGTTAATTTGAGCTCTTCGCGCCCGACGGACGACATGGCGCTTTTGCGGACCTTGTTTGCTTCCTTGCGTGATTCCCTGCCTGCTTGCCCGTCTCTTTTCTTGCCCATGAATTCCCTGCGCTGTTCGACGTGACCGGCATGCTGGCCCCGATATCACATACTCGCTTCGTTGCAGCACTCGCTCGATGCGACTATCACTGGCTCTCCCCGCGAACCGGAATTTTCCTAGCCATTGGAGTGCTGCCAGTTACTTCAAGGCTTGATCTCGAAAGTTTGTCAAGTGGGTGATTTGAATATTCCCTGCCCTTCAGTACTAAATACGCATGTACTCTATCCTCAAGAATGCCGATATCCCGTTGATGAATGAAAAAATAAAAAATTTACAACTCCCTACACCTCTCGAAAACCCACGTTGTTGAATCCGAGCCCCCAGATTATGCCATGCCCTTGCTCCGCTGATGCTTCTAGTTTCGTGTCGTACGCGCATATATACATGAACCCCGATAGTCATCCATAATCCCGTGGTATATGCCAGTGAGCTGCATAGAAGCACACAGCTGCTCGCCGAGACATACTCCGACTTTGATGTGCCATGCTTGGGTGGGCCTGGTACGATTTGACCTTGGGCCCACCCAGCAGCTCACCACTCCCCCTTTACGAGCGGGTCCTGTAATGTGGACTCCCACGAATGGAGACATGCCTCTCGCGATAGCTTCATGCCCAACAGTGACGATATCATGTCATCAATCACACGTCTAGCCCATTCGTATATCCGGTCCAGTGTCTCTCACCTTAATTGGGTAGGTACTGAACAGTGAACACCATAGGCCCCACACATTGGTCCCCACGCCCAACTACAAAATAGTCCAGAGCGGGTAGACCGTGAGATTGGCATTTCGTGGTACGAGGCAGGTGCTGGCAACAAAACCGTAATCCGAGGGCTGCCCCCAAGCCACTCGCACGGCGAAGGACGCTGCATCAACCCGAACTGTAGCCAGTAACCCTAACCAGGCATCTAGGGATCTTTTGCTGAAACGGCTTAGAGCCTCGTGGGGAGCTGTGCAGTCCCCACTCCTGTGCTCATCACCTCCTCCGCCTGAACCGGCTAGAGTGCCCAGGGCCAGACTTGTTGCCTTTATTCCTGAGCTTGAGGGCACGGAAGTTTGCGTGCGCCAGCTCGTTAACCTTGCGGGCGGCCTTCTTGATTTTGCCCTCGGGTTTGTCTGCAGCTCTCTCTTCTCCAGTGGTGTTCCCCTTAGCCTTGCTCGTGGAGCCCTTGGGACGACCTCTGCCTCTCTTTGCTGCCGTGGTAGTGGTGGACTCGGTAGACTTCTTGGGCTTGGACTTGGGCTTCTCGTCGTCGTCCAAATCTTTGTCAAATTCGCTGCCTGATTCTTCTCCGACGAGATTTTCGACTTCTGGGTCGGGAGCGGCGTTCTCCTTGAAGCTCCCATACCGGGTTTCGGGCACAACGTCCCTGTCCTCACTATCGGTCTCATCCTCCGGCTCGGCGAGATTGATAGGTCTCTTGGACCGCGTAGGCCGCATGTTGACTTTTCGCGTAGTGCGTTTCTGGCCCTTCTTCTTATAGATCTTGAGGGGGCGACCGCGGTCCATTTGCTGGGCGTTGGAGACTGGGGAGTCGTAGTCGGATTCGTTGTCGAAGCCGCCGAGGAGGGCGGGTTGGGAGTCTTTGACGACGGTTTCGCTGGGGATGTCCTGGCTTTTCTTGGTGCCATTGTCTTCGGCTTCGGCTTCGGCATTGGGAGTAGGCTTGTTGGCGGGATCGGTGCCAAGGGGATTGAATTTGCTCGCAGTGGGGCCTCCTTCCATCTCCCGCATCAAGTCCATGTCGTCGTCTAGCTTCTCGTCTTCTATCTGTCGCAGGCCGGCGACGAGGGAGCTCAAAGTTTTACCCATTGGTTTGCGGGGAAGTCTGACCATGCTGGGAGATTTGTAGACTGCGCCGGTGAGGGACTGGGTGGGGTACCGGCGGAGACATTCGGGGGTGTGGAAGATGTTGGATAGGCTGCCGTCCTCAAGGGTTTCTTCGTATCCGTTGTTTTGGGGCAGATTCTTAGGTTTTGAGGGGGTGACTAGCATGTTGAAGTAGGCTCGGCGACCGCTGGACATGGGTGTTTTGCCCAGTTTTGGGTTGTCTTCTTCCAGGTCTGAGACGTCTTCCGGCCGGGATTTACCGCCGCCGAAACTCTTGCTGGGTGTCGTAAGGAGACTTGGATCTTGGCCAGCGCCCTTTTTCTTGCGATTCGAAGCAGAAGTTGATTTGGAGGGAGTTGTCGCGCTGTCGGCGGCATGGGCCGCGGCTGTTTCCGCCTCGGCTAGTTCTTGGTTTAGGAGGTCGAAGAGACCGAGGACTTTGCCGTCACGATGAGGGGTCGGGCCTATGCTTGTGGGCACAGCGGGACTGAAGAGCTTGCGGCTTATGCTTGGGGTTGTGAGGGCATCGTCGCCTAGCATGTCAGCGGTGCGAAGGTTGGACGGGGTGTGCATGGACTTGGATCGTTTCGAGGGGGTTGTGCCCATGAGTTGGGAGGAGGGCTTTCGCTTGGAAGACTGCAAAAAGGGGGCGTTTTCTTTGTTTTCGTTGTCGGCAGTTGAGTGGGATTGTTTGTAGCGACCCTGGGAGTGGGAGGATGACAGCGGGATCTTGCCCGACAAGATGTCCCGGGTTCTTTGGTATCTCTTGTACTTTGCGGCGATGTCGGGATTGCGGCTTATGTCGTCCCGGGTGGGCTTGGAGCCTCCATGAGAGGAGCGCCAGGTACTTTCCCATTCTTTAAGTTGCAGCTTTTGAGACTGGACGAGTTTTCCGTACTGCGCGCGGGTTGGGGAGTCCATCCTGGATGGCGGGGAGCCCGAGATGGACGGCCACGAAAAATCGTGTTGTACAATGCCAGACAAGGTAATACTAAGAGTAAGGGCAGAAATAGGAATATGCCCAAGGATATCAATGCATGCCAGATAGGAAGCAGTATAAATGCTCGCGTAGGAAGCAAAATCGAAATTCTATATGAAAGGTCGCAAAGCACGAGGCAAGCAAGGTTTGGGAAAGCAAGTGCAGTCAGTCAATATGCGAGAAAGCAAGCAAGCAAGCAAAGACAGAACTCATGGTGGGGGAGAGATTCAGTGCTTAGTGACGCGTGATGCAACTTTTTGGGCAGGTGCGCGTCCGACTAATTGGCTCCGCGGAACGCGTCGTGCATGGCGTTGATTACAGGGTTATTATGCAGCTTATGCAGCTTATGCGCATAATCTGGTGGATGGGTATGATGACTAAGCGCGACTTTACGGCCCGCTGTAGTTACTTCATAAACAAGACTGGCTTTGGCATAATATTATTGGAAGGGGAAAATTACCAGACATCTCGAAGTTTTTTTTTCAGGGCAAGAGAAATTCTAATACATGGAACAAATGGAACTTTGTTACCATGTAGGACACATCTTGGAAAATAGGGACGACTCGGTTGTTTATAGGAGAAATTCCAAAATGGGAAGTAGTTAGGGGCAGCACTTAAACTTAGACCATTAAGGATTCTTATTTAAGCTACCTGTAACATGGCAAGTGGCAGCATTGCTAGAGTAACCAAGTAGTAAAAGCTTTGTTTACAATATTACTAGACTACCTAGGCGGGTAGGTTATATGAAGAAGTGGTGCAAGCCAGAATGCCATCTTTAGTATTTCTTGAGCAAAGTTTCCTGCATTCTCATTCTTGTCGCCTCCTTAAGGGGGAGAACTGGTTGGAAATTTTGCCACTGAATTGCTCACTAAGGAAAGTAGCAATGTGTTCCATGTCCTTGCTACTAATTTGGGTCTTCTTCCTTCAACTGCCTTTTTTATCCCTTTTGGTTTTGTACTACTTTGGATGGTGTTTTCAATAATATTTTATTCACGCTTCCACAAATATCTCCTGATTAACTTTAACTTTCTACTACCATCTGTTGACATTTTTATTTCGTCCGTACTCTACCCGGCAGTCACTTTACAAATATATCCTCGCTATCCACCTAGACGTATAATATTAGCTATATCAACCCCCCCCCCCCCCCGGGCCACTGGAAACAACAACTCTTCCATTACTCCTCCATCACCGCTCTACTTCCTGGCGAGTATCGGACAAACAGGTACCCTAATCGGAGCTGCTACTAGTACTGAAACTATGTACTCTGAGAAGATTGAATTTCTAGTAACTAAGTTAATAAGATAGAGGAGCGGCATCCTTTCCCTCGCCTCTGCGTTCATTGATGCTTCCGTCGATGATACGGCTGGTGTGGTGCTTCTGTTCGTACTTCCCTTATTCTTTTCCTTCAAAAACCCTTGACCTGTCGTACGGATCTATTCGCTACCTCGATTGATGCCGACAATTTTGCGGGGAAATCCACGAGCGTTTGTAAGACCAAACGGTCTGGTTTTCTTTCTCGATATTGTGGTGATAAGCTTCCTGGAGCTGTCGGCGCTGTATTGGTCACGTGGGCCTATATCTGGGTTCAGGAAGAAGTGAAAAGGGTTCTGACGGAAGACCGAGATAGCTTGGATATATACACCCAAGCTCCCGTTCGGGGTGCTAGAGGATGGGCCATATACAAGTAAGCCACAAGCTAGGAATATTGTAGGACCCATAATAGGAGCTTTTAGTGATGGTGGTGGGGACTGAGATGGGCTGAGGTGCTAAATATGTTTATAAATGTAAAAGTTGATAATCCGACTTGGAGATGTTTTTGTTCACTGAAATTCTTACGATGATTATGAATCCGAGAAGTGGTTCAGATGAACGGCCAACTGCCAACGGCCGACGGCCAAAGCACTCAACTAGACACAGTAGATGTAGTAGAGTCATCGAGAGGGTGGATGGATGAGCAAGTCTCCTCTCGCCCCCGCTATCCATTGAGGGGAACCGAACTTCCCACACTTGTTATATCCACTAATGGCTACGCCAGTACCTCTAGTGCTCTTGGTGCCTCTGCCTCTGGTAGCGGTTTCCCCTCCGCGGAATCGCCGGCTGGCCGTCCATCCACGAGACCTACTGGGGAACGAATCCTCGCGGGCGTTCCCTTGTTAACGTATGCCACTCCTGATTTTTAAGCTATGTTCTGCGCGACATTGAATTGTTGACAGATAAGTTCATGAGCTGTCTCCTGATGCTCCCGGTAGGATAATTCACCTGCTAAATTATTAAGGTAATGAAAAAAATAATACAGCTGGACCGTGGGAATATATAATTAAGTATTAAGGAAAAGGAGTATAAGCTGTACTTATTAATAATTGTTAATATTACTAGCCGAACAGGAGGAAAGGTATAAATACGGTAAATCGGATATTCCATATTGGTGTGAATGTAAGAGTAGTTTATAATAGTTTTAAATACATGTAATATGCTTTTTCCCAGTAGCAGCGACGACAACTATTGCATAATATGCAGCATGGAATATATTTGCGTGGATGGTATTTGTTGTATGCTCCCCGTCTTCCTGTATCACGATTATCGGTGCCGACAAGTCAGCCTCATGAAATCAAACAATGGGAAGTCACGTAGGCTTTCTATTAGTTAATTGGCAGCACCTGCAAACGTCACAATGTCTATTTTTTCTATTTCTGAATCGAGCCGCCAACACGACGCTAGAGACATCTTTTGCTGATGTAAGAGGCTGGAGTGTAAACTATCATACCTATGGAAACTGCACGCGCGGGCGCACTGCCCGGGTCTTACATAATTCCGCCCTGGTTTTAACTACTCAGGGTACTTGGTCAAGGTAGGAGTAGGATAGGGTGGTAGGATGATAGGGGTCTAGTAGGGTCGTGCATCTCGCCCTCGGATCTTCGGGTCTGGCTGAGCAACTTTAAGCCTGAAGAGAGGTAGCACGGGAGGGAATGGGTGTGTAGATGGTAGGTGGCGAGTGGTGGTGATATGGATGCACAGCCCAAGTTGTATAATGCGGATACGGGCTACGCTCTGACGGTTTTGTTGCAAGGATTTCGCGGGGTGCTGACTGAGGGATTAATGGGATGGCTGACAGTCTGACAGGGGGAAGGGGGAAAGAAACAGAAGGGGTTGTTGGTTAGGGAGTCAATTGAGGGGGGCAGGAGAGGACCTGGAAAGTTGGATGGAAAGTTGGATCTTGGAATCGGTGGGGGATAAAGATGGCGAGGGTCGGTTGGCGGGAATGTGGTTTTGACGATGCTGGTTGACTCTTGATGCCAATGCGGGGCTAGCGCAACTATTTTATTTCGATGTCATGATGCATGCAGTGGACGATGTGAAGTATCTTGCATGGTTTTCGGATTGAATGGTATAATAGAAATGCAAATGGCTAATAGAAATAATGCTCCCCTTGACCCCTATCTATAGCAGTAGTATCCATCCAAAAGACATTGTATAGTAAAAAGACATCCGTGCGCCGATCTCCCCATCATATCCAAACAATTATAGTAAACAACTCCTTTTCTTTGATTTGTTCAACAGCCGCCAGCTAGCAGTTGTCAATTCGTCCCTTGAGAAGACCGTCCCTGTGTTCCCTCACCTCGGTGGAAACAGCCTCGCGGAGGGAAGAGAGGACCTCGTTCCTTGCAGCGCCGCTGCCAGAGATCATCATGTCGGCCTCCATGGCAGTGAGCCTTCGTCGCTCCTTCTCGGCACCAGCACCGGCGGAGGAAAGAATGCCCTCGAGTGCGGTGAGGGTCTCGGCGGCCCATCCGACGAGAAAGTCGAAGGTGGTGAGGTCGGTGGAGGTGGAGAGGATGATGTCGGGGGAGGTGGAAGGAACTGAAAAGCCGAGCTGAGAAGCGCGCGCGGCAACAATCCTGGAGACGCGGGAGTGGACGAGGGATTGCTGCAGCTTCTTGCTGGATGTAGATTGCTGGGAAGAGAGAACAACGCGCTCGAGCTCAGCGGCAAGATCGGTGAGAAGGTCCTGGGATTCCCGGGCTACTCCGCTGGTGGAGGCAGCGGAGAGGATGGGAGAGGCGACGAGTGACCAGCGGGAGAGGCGGAGGAGGAGAAGGTCCAGGCGAGCCTGCAGGGAGGGAGAAGAGACGACGATGGAGTCGAGGGTGGACCAGATAGCGAGGAGAGGGGTGGAGAGGGTTGCAGGGAGGGTTACAACAGGGATAGTCATCTTGATGGGAGCAGAGGAGGTGGTGGTGAAAACTGGGGTGGTGAAGGTGACAGACATTTCGATGGATGGGTTGTTTGGTTGAGTTATGTGTGTGTGGTGGTTTATGACTTTTGCCGAGTTGAGACCCAGGTGACGGTGGAGCCTGGCTATTGGTCTGGCTGTTTGTATGTTGCACGAGTACCCCGCAAGAGCTGGAGAGCTAGAGAGCTAAGGCTGAGAATATTGAGATTTAGAGCGTAGAGGCGGGTGGATCCTTTGAGCAACGTGAGAAGTGCTAGAGGATTCAAATTGCTGTTTGGGGTGTGTGGTTGATAAGGCGGATTGTTGGTGTTGATTGGTTGGTTGTGTGTTTTGTGTATGTGCAAGTAAGTGTGCGATACAGAATTCTTTTCGGTCAGGATGAGGGCAAGGTGGATGGATATTTATTCTTTTTCGAATGCTCGCGGTTATCCCAAGAATTTCAAGGTAGCTAAAGGCGAAGAGCCGACTGTCAAGTCTAGATCGTCTGGGCTGGCAAACAACTTCGACAACTCCGCTCACGCATCGACGCAAAAGGCCGCGTGCGCTCCCTCAATCCGTCAACCCCCCTCACCTTTTTCTATTCGCTCCCCAATGCAGTGCATGCAGCCAAAATGTGCGACAAGACACGCAACGCTACAGCTGTGTTAGCGAGTAAACTGCCAGTAACACGGCGCCAAACACGCGGCAAGACCGCTCAAGGAAAGCCCCGCAGTGACTAAAGACTGGACGAGAACTGCATTTTTCCGACCATGTACATAGTATGTAGTAGGTATGCACTTATTTGTGCTGACCCCCATGTGCGGAATGTCTCTGATTCAGCCTGCCACCTGACAGTGCACCGTGCAGCAGCCAATGAGAGAAGGCGCCAGCCAGCAGGGGAGCGTGAGCTGCGACGCACTGCAGGAAGGAAGTGCCGGAGCGACAAGGTCGAGAGAGGGCCTGAAAGGCGCGAAAGGGCGAGCAAGGAAAGAATCACCCGCATCCGCCGACACCTGGTACGGGGGAGAGAAAATGGCTGGAAGCTGAAAATGGTGGTGATCACTGCATGCTTGAGGTATGGCTATTGCGTATTTGGCCTAGTACGTAATCCCATATTGCACGAATTCCTCCGTACCATGCTGCTGTACGGCCATTCAAGCTATGCAAAGACTGCTTGGCTGGCTGGCGATACGGCAGAGGAACTTGTCTGACTCTCCCTCGCAGATGTCCCGGGATCCTCGAACCTTCACTAGACATCAGAAAACCGACCATACAGAATCGAGGCTCGATATGCAAGCCTTACGCCTCTTCGGCTTTTCGGGTTTCTCCTTGGCCCCCAACAAAACTAGGAAATCCGAGACCAGAAGAGAACAGCAGCCGCAGCCCCCAAGGAAAAGGAGCCAGTGCCCAAAATTCAAGACATACATGGCGATCGACATCATATCATACTGTCCACGGCATGGTTAGGGCGGTCAAAGGTCAATCTTAGCATCGAATATTCGATAGGGATCTTATAGGACCTCTACCGAATTCCCGTCCACAATGGCTGAAGGCTGTGCTGTGTACCCGTACAGTAGTGTGGGTTTATGCACACACACGTGGACTGGGGGGTCTACATACATGGCTATTATTGCCAGGGCGAGCGGCCGGAACGTTCGAGGCCGCGCGCAGATGACGCTAATCCCAAGGCCTCGGGACCGAAGCAGCCGTATTGTATATTTCCTATCACCGCACAAAAATGGTACGCTCCCGCCCTGAGAAAGAGCGAAAAGGGCGGTGTTTGTTTGCTAGTGGGCCTGTGCGCCCGGCACTTCGGCGTTGGGAAGAACAAGGCGACCATACGGAATGGCGCATGGGGTTTTCTATACTGCTGTTGCGACGTAGGTGGAGTCATGCTGCGCTGGAGGAGAGGAGCCCGCTTCGTGACTCGTCAACCCAGCGATGTCTATCGGCTTGGCTCCACCCCTGGTCCCCTACAGATCTCATTTCGAGAAAACCGGCTAATAGGCGACAAAGAGGATGCGCCGTACTAGGAACTGGGCCACACGATCCCTAGCAAGCAATATATATAAGCCGAGTTTAAGTATCACACCAGCCTTGTCGCCCTGCAATAATGTTACTGTTGTTTATTACTTCCTGTCCCAATCCAAATTCAGACGTGCTGGCCCATTACCAAAGGCCTACGGATATACAGCGTTGCAGGCGGAATGTGTCGCTCGAGGACATAGGGGCATATATAGTTGGGTCCATTTGTCTTTTGGGGACGAATGACGCCATATTTAACGTTTTGATATGGATTCTAATTAACTCGAGGGTGTGTTACCAGTATGGTGCCAGGGTCAAGATTGACTACCTAATAAAAGACTGCCGGGAGGGGGATGGGACGCAAGAGTGCAGCAGAGCGCCGAAAAAGTCCACGATAGGGTAAACAAATATCTTGAGACGAGGTTATTCCTCTTCAGTTCCCTGATTTCTGAGTATATGTTGCTTAATCCTCGGTAATACGAAGTATACGCCAAATAAATTCCTTTAAAGTTGCAATTGTTGGTAGAGAGTGGGCATACTACAGTGGCCCTTTTTTTTTTTTTTTTTTTTTTTTTTTTTACACACAGGGAGAATTTCATCTGGCCATGAAGAACAAGTAGGTGCTACGTGGACTTGAAACCGAGCGTATGAATTGCTTATCGGAATGGACAGCGTGTTATCGACAACCTGGAAATCCACCGCTGCTCACACTCTAGCCCTACTAACCGTTCCTTCCTCGACTTGGGCCCCTCACCTTAGTCGCGGTGTAGTAATGACTAGACAGATGGCCGTCTTGATACTGGAGGAACCGCCGTTTCCATGCTTCTCTTCGGAGGAAGCGGCGAGGGGGGAGAAATCCACTTTTATAAAGACACGTGTTTGTGCGCTTCTCTTCTCCTCAAATGCGGCTGAGTTGGAAATCTCACAGTCGTAGAGGGTAGCATCCATCGCAATATCCCCCCTCTTTGAAATCATTCAGCGCCCAACATTGGTCGTGCGAGGCTGACCCTGGCGTGGCTTCACCATGTGGCGTTGTCGGACGAAAACACGATCGTGGGCATCAAGTTTGAGTTCACGGTGATGATTTGGCCGCCCACACTGGAGCAGCAACCAGCTGGCAATCCACCAGCCCAATTTCTACTCGTCTACTTTCACCTACCGAAGTTGGTTTCTCACCGAAATATTATTACCAGCCAACCATCATAACTGCGGTTCCAAATAGCCGGCCATTAGTAAACCATATCTTTATCTTGGGTTCTTCAAGATGTCAGAATCACCCCCAAAAGACGCCCCGGGGCCCACGTTACCCCCCATTCGTGAGGTCATTCCAGACCAGTACTGGCACAACAATGAATACGATTACCGTTATTATATGCGGTCGCGGGAGCTGCAGGAGGTCTCTGGAGCAATGCAAGACTCGGTTAATACTCTACCGCGAGACCCCCGTGTAGGGCCTCCATATGAACCTCCTCGCCACGACCCCCTCCAACATCCTCCAGGCCATGCCGCTTTTCTTCATCCTCCGTTGCGTAACTCGATGAGGCCTCAATCTTCGGACTCCCCCTGCTATTGTATGGCAGACATTCCACAGCTGGAGCAGCCACCGCATATGCCGCCACGTCAACCAGGGCCACTGCCGCCTCCACACGGATACTTTGAACAGAGAGAGCCCCAGACGGAGAGTCGTGATAGAAGAGGATAGGATGCCCATTATTATATCCACGAGAGCTCTGCAAGACGTCAGCCCGAGATAGAGCAGCCGTCGCCACGGTATGGAGCTTCGGGTTACACCCTACCGCTACCACGATATGAAGGCTCAGGATACTATCAACTTGAGCGCCCACGCGAACAAGCACCCCCAGCACCGCTGTCTGCCGACCAAAGGCATTACAGAGCACTTCCGCAATCAGAACTACACTCCAATCACAAGCACAAGCACTGCCATAGGCATGGCCACCAAGTCTATTACCACGGGGCATCGGCTCCGGAGAGCCACCGAATGTACCAAGGGGGCTACTGTGGCCAAGAGAGAGGGGCCATCCAAGTTCTGCAAGGTGCAACTACGATGGCGTTGGAAGAAATAAAGGAGGATCCTCGGAAACAGCCACCGGGACTGGCGAAACACCGCCGTCTTGCTCCTGTAGCATCGACGGATACCGAGCCGTCACCATCACTATCTCTACCAGGGATATCGCCACAAGAGGTTACGGATAAGGTCACCGAAACGGTTATAGGAAGGCAGGCTAGGCCGAGAAGAAGGTTTTTTGGTCGGCGCCCGCGAAGAGGAGGCTTGGGTGTAAATGTGCCCAGGGAGGGCACCCAAAACAGGGCCAGTAGCGGGAGCGCTAGGAGTGGACAGGCGGTTGAGGATGGGGAAGAAGTTATCGATGCGCCGGGCCAGACGCCAGATCCGACGGCGGCTCTGGATATGGACATGGCTCCGGCTCCGGCTCCGCCCCTGCATGACATTGCGTCTAGCCCGAGTCCTGCCGCGCCTCGAAAGAAACAGTGTGTCTGTAAGGCCCGGTGCTCTGAGGAAAAGCAACTTCTATCGGAAGCCGAGAGGGGTATGGGTAATGATGGAGCTACCCGGAACGAGGCTCCTGCGGGCGGGCATGAATGTACCACTCGTGGGGAGCAACCACCAGCAAGAGAGGAGGGGCCCGTAAAAATGGAGGGAGACGCAAAATCGGAGAGATCTATGGATAACGAGGAGGAGGGGCCTGAAAACAAGGACTCGGATGAGCCTTAGCCCTAGGAAAAAAAGGCGCGAGGGCGGTCTTGACCCCGGGGTTCTATGACGACTTTTATGATTGGGCGGTCTTTTGCCGGGGTCGGGGCTTGGCTAAGTCTTTGGAAAGAGGTACGTGCGACATGATTTACATTTACCCCCGGAAGAGGAACACAGGGAGCATATGGTGGGCCAAGAGGGGCCTAGATGGGCTGTGGAGGTATACCTAGGTGTTCGGGTTCAGGCACGAGCACACGGAAAAGCGGGCGCCGGGGCTTTTGGAGTCTGCCACTATGGTTTATTTATCAATCACCACACAAGGAGTTTCGCCTCATTTTGACCCTCTTCTGTGGGCTGTAGCGTCGGAACTCTGCAGGTTGTACTGCTTGAGCGGCCTCACTGGGAAGCACTGTGTGCTGCGTGACTGGGCTAGAACTAAAGACTAAATTCAGTATTCTTGTATTTCTATATTATTTTCTGTCCAATGTGTCAAGTTTATGATTATGTGTAATGTGTATCCAAGCAATATAGTTCGGCCGGGCTATCATGGAAATGGCGGTTTTGGCAGCGGGGTGGAGGAAGATACTTCCTCCCCGTCCGTCTATGCGAAGATCAGGGCGGGACAGGTGATGGAGATGGGGACGTTGGTTGGCTGGTCTAAGGAAGACAGACAGGCGAACAAATGAAACGAAATGAATGAGCGAAAGGTGCGTCTACGCCCCTCCGCGGAGGGACGCAAGCTGGTTGGTTGGGTTTGTGCATCCCACGACATAGGAAAAGTGTGATGTGAACGAGTGTGAACGAGTGTGATGATGTTGAAGACCAGCGAATTCCTACTCCCTCCCTGTCCCCCCCCCGCCCTCAAACGAGGTCGCTGTTAGCAACATGTATCCCAAACCACTTGCTAACTGGCCGAACACTCCGTTTTCTAGCTCTGTCTATGCAAAAAAAAAAAAACTACCTCGGTAGGTAGATAACGAGAAGCCCTGAAAATATTTTTTTTTTTTTAAAAAAGGAAAAAAAAAAGGAAAAACTGAGAAGCATCCGCAGAACGTCTCCGACCGAACACTTTCCTTGTCGCTCTACTATTGAACGCCCGGGGAAGGCAAAAGAAGAAGACGGAGGAAACGTCGCTTGCAGGCTGGTTCGCCGGTAGGCTGCAGCAGATATTGGCCGCGGAGACCTAGCAGGCCCGGAGGCCGTTGACAAAAAACAAAGGCAAACGGGATGTCTCGTGCTTGCTGGCTTGGAGCAACCGCCTGTGCGAATCCGGTAGGCAAGTCGGTCTCCTCCTACCCTACCCTACCCTACCCTACCCTACCCTACCCTACCTACTAGGTTTGTACAATGGGGACCCATGGGTTACCCACGGATTTTATGGGGCTGCCCATATGGTCATACGGAATTTTTACGTGGTCCCATGTGGTTTTTCGCGCGCGGCCATATGGGGCCCCACGGATTTTTGTACAAGCCTACTACCTGCTCGCCTTGCAGTGCAGTGCATTGCAGCGACGTAGGGAAGTCTAGAGAGTCTAGATGACGATGAAGCCGTCCTCGTCCTCTATTACGCTACGGTTTTCGGGAGGGACGGGCACGACCACGATGCCTTCCTTGCTATCCGCGTCGCTGGGATGTGCTTCGTAGAGTTCCCACTCCACTTCTTCGCGGCGGGCGGTGAGGATGGAGCGGGCAAGGAGGTCTTGTGCTGCCGCTGCGGGAGCGGGAGAGGAGATGGTAGAGTCGTCGTTTAGGGGGATGTTGTACAGACGTGGCCCTGGTTGTTCTTCCTTTTCATGGGCTCTGTTCTCCGGGGGTTGGCGGTCTTGCGGATGACCCTTCTTCTGGTGCTGGGACTGGGATCGGGATGGGGATGTAGCCTGTGCCTTTTCCTTCTCTCCAGAGCTGTTTCCCTCCGGCTCGTCTTTCCCCGCTGATTTCGAAAGGAGCATGCAGGCGGGGAGGCCAGGTGCCCTCGCATCACCGTCACCGTCAGCATTGAGATGAGTAGTGGCGACACGCCGCCCGAAAGATGAGGGCTTGGAATAGGCGGCGGCGAAGTAGTTGTCGTCGTTCTGACTGTCGTCTGTCTCATTGACGTCGAGAAATCTCACGTAGTCACTGAGGTCTGTGCAGGGAGAAGAGGTGCTCGCATAGGGGCTGTTATAGGGCTGGTAAGGGTCGTTGTGGTTGCTACTACGGGAGGAGAAGTGAGAATTGTAGAGGGGGGAGGAAGGCTGGGCGAGATATTGAGAGGAGTGTGTATAGGGGGGTGTGTTGGAAGGAGGAGAGCTGGTGTAGTGGCTAGGGAAAGGGGTGACAGAAGAGGGAGACGGTGTTTGAAAGGGATGGGGATGAAGATTAGAATTGGAACCGGCGCAGTGGGGGTAGTGGTTGCAGTATGGGCTGCTGTAGAATGTGTTGCACTCGGGAGATGGATTAGGCCCTCGCGACTGTCGTGGTGCCGCGGGTATGGTTACGCGAGGACCGACCGCGAAAGGGATAGAAGGGGCGTCCTTGGTTTTGGACGTTGTTGGTTTGCCGGCGGAGTGTTCCGTGGGGGGCTCCTCCTGCTGGGCTTCCCCCCTAGACTGGGACTGCTTTTCCTGTCGAGGCTTGGCGGGAGGTCCGGGGCGTATCCACGGAACTCCCCTTTTCATCTCGTCAGAGTGGGCACTCTCGAAGGAAAGGGCCCGAGAACGGGCTCCGACCTTTTCCTCCATCGTGGATTTCCCGCCCGTGCCCTCGCAATTCCCCTCATCATCAGCATCACTCCCATTACCCTCGTGTTGGGCCTGGTGGGCGGCTTGGGAATTGTGAGCCGGGGAGACGGTGGCGACAGGGTTGGCGTAGGCGGGCTCCTTCACAGGGGGAGAGAAAGCAGGATGTAAAGCGGATCGACAAAGTGCATGAAAAAGTTTGGTATCCTTAAAATATGCGAAGGAAACCGGCTGGCGGTCCCTATACTCTCCTCTGTGCGTGTTGCTGTTGGACGGGCTGTCCCTTCGGATCCTATCCAGGTTCTCGACGGCAGCGGTGGTTAGGTCGTGGTTTTCGGACTTGCTGTCCTCATTGACGATGTGGTTGACTTCGGCGGCGATAGGCTCCGATCCCTTCTCCTTCCTCTCCTGCCCCTTCTCCTTCAGCTCCTTCTCGATCTGCTTCGTCCTCTTGATCTCCAGCTGTGCCGCGACCTTGTTCACCATGTGGTCGGGAGCCTCTCTGAACTGGGGATATTGGAAGCCGATAGGGGCGTTTCCGAGATGGTTCCTGTTGGTGTCGTCCTCCCTGCCCTGGGTCTTGGCGTGATCCTCGGCATCGTCATTGGCCTGAGAGGAAGAGGAAGACTTGGCGACGGGAGGCGCCAAGATGGAACTAGACTGGGCATCGAAGACCACGGCACTTCCTTGCCTTGGCTTCTGAATTTCTTTGCTCACCTTGAGCTTTTGCTTCTCCGAGGTCTCGTCGAACGTGATAGTCTGAATGTTGCATTCCTTACCTATAGCCTTCTTGTCGCCCTTCTTCTCGACCGGCGCATCCTCCAGCATCTTAGACGTATCTCCGACGGGGGCGGAAGAACCGGGCGCGAAGAACTCATTCCCGGTGTACTCCCTGACGATCTGCCTAGCCCGTTCCATCATCCTCGCGTTCTCCTCGCTGATCTTCTTGGCCCTTTCTGTGGCAGCGTCGCTAGTAGCGACGACCTCGTGAGCGTTGGACAAGGCGAGGGTAACAGCGGCCTTCTCCTTGCGGAGCTGGATGGCGCGTTCGTTGGAATCGACGATCAGATGTGGAACTCCAGCAGATGCCCTGCGGTTTCGTTCCAGGTTTGCCGCCCTCACGTAGGTCATGGAACCCCCGTGGGTGACGACGGGCTGGGCTTCGACTTGGGGCCCTGAGGAAACGACGCTCTCATGGACTGTTGCAGAGGCAGCCCCTCCCGTCCGTGTGTCATCAGGGACAGTGATAAGAGCGGGGTTCTGAGCAGGCTTGGAGTTGGGAGGTTGCCCTTGTTCCTCCTTCCTCTGCTCATCCTCTTTTCCTTGGGCCGTCGAGGTGTATTGCCCTATGATGTAGTACTTTGTCGGAATTCGCCCACGAGATGGGCTGTAGCCTTGAGTGGCTGGAAACTGTATTCCCGAAGAACGAGTCGACTGGAAAGTGGCCGACAGCTCCTGAACGAGTTGGTTGTCCTTATTGGCAGGCACTGGGGTTTGAAAGTGTCGGTCAGTGAGTGGGAATTCGTTGGCACATCAAGATTGGAAGTCATCCAGGCCCACGGATGAATATATACAGTGTTGCATGCAAAGGCATCGGCAAGGGGCGATGGGGAGTAATTGAACGAGTTGATTTACCTTCAGCCGACTCGCGGACCAGATCTTCTGCAGCGTGGTAGGCCCTGTTCGCCCTCATGGCGGCACACGGCATATTGTGCTGGGCGGCGACAGTCTCAATGTTACAAAGACCAGCGAGCGTGTTCTTGACAGTTTGGACCCTGGCCGCCTCGTGTTCTCTCATAGAATCAAGGTGACTCTGGGCTGTTTCGCTGCTAGGATTGTTGAGGAGCTGCGTCTCTAGCATCAGCTGGAACTCGCCTTCCTGCTTATGAGTATTTTCCCTAGCGGCAGCAGTGTTGGCAGCACGGTCGCACAGTCCACAGGAGCAGCAAGAGCACCTCTCCTTGTAGAGGTCTGCGAGCCACTGGTTGGTCAGCCTCTGCAGCCTGTTGGCCTCGACGCGGATGGGGGGTAGGACACCTCTAGGCTGAGAGTTTGGTCCGTAGCGGGAACCGCCGCCAAGAGAAACGAAGGTGAAGGAACGTTCTTCCATGCTCGACGACTCGTCAGAAGTTGGGAATGACCCTGGAATACTCATTATTTCCTGAATAAACAGCTGGAAGGAACGATGCCGGTGAAGTTTTACAGAAACGAAGGTGTTGAGATCGCTTCTCTGTCGGTGGAGATGGGAGAGAGGAACAGCTGCGAGCGGGAATTCATCCTGGGGATCAAAGTCTTGGTTGGGAGAATAGGGCAAACGGCTACACTGGTGACCTTGATCACGTATACCAAAGGGGCGGGGCATGCTGGTTTGTTCAACACGAGGTTCGGAGGGAGGCTTGGGGGAAGCTTCGATGGCCTCGCTAGGAGGAACGCCATCGGACCGCTTACCATGGGTAGTGCTGCGGCAAAAGGGTCACTGGGGAATAGGTGGAACAAGACTTGTGATTTTTCATAATGCTGTATTGGTGGTGGCGGAATACCGCCGGGTATCATTTAATGCGATGCTATGTCCGTTGTCGAATAAAATGCCAAAGAAATATTTAATTATCCCCGTCCTCAGTCTGCTGTTGCTGTTGGAGTTGTATCTCTCGTTGCTTTAGTGTTGTCGCATGTCTCCTCGCGTGTAGCTTCACGTCCTTAGGGTGTACAGAGTTGTAGAGCATGCCGCACGTCCTACATTCGGTCAAGTCTCCCTGAAGGGACAGGTTCAGTGTCGTTTGTACCGCCTTCTTGTTTCCTCCGCTTCCTTTCTTCCTGCTGCCGGTGTCTCTGGACGGTGATAGAGCGGGTGACATGCTCAGAGTACGAGTGGAACCTTCTGGACTGCCCATGAGCGCTGGACGAGTGGTCAACCGACGGGGCACTCGTCGCACCTCGGCGGGGGGTGGCGACGATGGTGGTGTTGAGCTGGGTTCAGCTGCCGGCGAAGGGACATCAGAAGGAGGTGTACTGGAGGAAGTTGGCGGCCGAGGCTTGAAGTATGACAGGATGGAGCGCTTGCTAGGCGCAGCTGGCTTGGATGGCTTGGAAGTTTCGGGGGGTTTGGGCGCCTCCTTTTTAGGAGTAGGAGCGGCCGTTGTTGCTCTGCTCCGAGCCTCGGACAACGCCCCCCTATCTGACTTGACCGCTGCCGAATCCTCTGGCGTTTTTCTTCGTCGCTTGGTTGGTGGCTGCGAGTCCATATCAGACGCCGTTCTCTTGCCATAGGTGCGAAGTGGTTTGCTGCATGGCATCTTGATTAGCTACTGTGATCCAGAAGGAGAAGCACATGAAGTGCCTACTTTCGCTCTTTTCTCTGGATGTTGGGGTCAATAGAATGCAACGTTTGCTTGCGGCCGTCCATCGCCAACGCAGCGTGGTGGACGTGTCAAGGAAGAACTCAGCGTTGACTTTGAAGAGATGGGAGGGCAGAGATACGACCAAAACGTCCAAGAAATTAAGAAAACTTAAGAGGCAAAGATGTTTCCAATTTAATGAAATTCTGGATCCATGATGACTTTGCCAATGAGGATGGGCGTCAAAGCAATGGCGAGGTGGAGGATGCGGGAGTTGCTGTGGTGAACGCGTCGCGGTTCAGTCGCGACAGCAAGCACGTGGCGTTGAATAAAAGTAAATAGACGCTGACTAAGCCACTTCTAGCATCCACCCATTCCACCCGCCTCATATGCAAATGTGTCCGAGACGATTGCGCCAACAAGAGCAAGTCAAAATTCACTTTTGCGAATTTACTGCAGTTGGGATCCGTCGCCGTCTTACGTTGTCATCCACCTTTGAGTTGGCTCTAGGTATAGGGGTTAATTTCGTCGCATCACCCAATACGCCTCGCTTTTCCGCCTCAGCACCTCCAGCTTTAGCACTGGCAGCATCGAAGGACGGCCCAACAGTGGCATAACTCTTCGCCTCGTCCTCGGTAACTTCCTTCCCTTCCTCAAACCGGATATAGAGGTAAAGTTCCAAGCAAATAGTAAGCGGAACAGAAATCGCCGTCCAAATGAGGGAAGTTTCCAGGCTCGCACGCATGAACCAATGGCAGATAGCCCAGATGGCGAATGGGACGCCTACAAAACTAAGCAGGAAGCTCCCGCCCACCTGGAGCGACTTTTGGTAGTTGGCGGCCGGGTCGTCGTTGTCGCCCTTCCTACCCCCCCAAGGGGAAGGTGATTTGAGCAAATTTGAAGAACCAGCAAAAGGACGTGCTTTGCCCCCAGGAGCGTTTCTGTAGCGAACCATTCTCTCGTACTCCCTTTGATCCGCCTCGTCTCTCAGGCGTTTCATGAAGGCTTTGTATTCCAGTGTCGGCTCCGGAAGCGGGTCTGGTTTCACGAAGACTTGCTCGGAGCCCTTCATGAATTTCTCGAGAGCTACATCCCAGGTTCTGTGCAGACGGAAGAGACGCTGCCACAGCTGCACGATTTGGTGGTGCGAGATGGGGTCGCCGACTTGAGGGTTCGATACCGGTTGGTCGTCGGGGGAGCCTCGTTGCAAGCGCACCGTTCTCAGGGATGGGTTACGCGAGTATAGGGTCTCGAAGCCATCGACCATGGCTTGGGTCATGGTGAAGACTGCCATCGTGAGATATAATAGTTTAATTCAGGGGGGTGGAACAGACGGCTTGGAGGGAAGGCGAACGGACATGCGCGAGGGAGCGTGACGAGTGAGGGCAAGAAATGCAGCAAAGAGCTAGGCGGATGAGCAGGATGAATGAAGATTCGCAGGCAGCACAACAATTGAGTATACATAGTAGGTAAACCTCACTATCGATATGGTATGGCCAACTTCAGCCACGCGACCGGGATGGGCTGTGGCGTTCGGGCGGGGAGAACCGTTCCATCGGACATCTCACACAGGCCATTACTCCAATGGAGCAGCGGAATTGAATGTGGGGCCGGCGACCTTTCACAGCGGGTCTTTTACTTGGAGAAAAAGACAAGGCGTGGCTCGGCTTGACAGTTGAACTTTTCCTAGCATGATATCGAACCACCTCCGAAGCTGCTGATGTCAGAGCAATTAGGACGAGAGAATCGCTGCAGACTCGCATTTCCGGTTCAGCGGTGGTTACCAATGCCGCCGCAATTCTTTCGTTGAAGTCTTTCCACCCTCAATTGGTCCCGGAGAGGGGTTCCAACTTTTGTTGTCTAGCTCCGGTCCTTTTTCTTATCCCCGCTATTCAACATTGACCGAGAGAGAGAGAGAGAGAGAGATTATAGTCAGCGTCCACGACCATGTATCCTCCTCTACGACGACCGGCGAGCCGCCTTGGCCGCGGCGCTCTGACGAGAGCAAGCCAACCGATGGCTTTGCAGCTGGCAATAATATGCGCCTGCTCAAGTAGAACAGTATGGACCCGAACGACCCCGCCGTCATCATCGCCAGCGTCACCTTCAACACCACAACCCACGATGACAAACAAACCTTCCTCACGAGCACCCTACCACACGACGCCCTCCCTTTCCTCCTCCGCCCTTGGTGCCGCCGTAGCAGTAGCCCAAAACATGGTCCACAACGCCGTTAAAGACAAAGTAATTAAGCAACTCCCCGAACCCTTGCAGCTCGTAGCCAAGGAAATGAAATTTCTCACGGGAAACCTACGAAATCTTCTCGGATCGGGACATCCTAGCTTGGACAGGATAGCAAAATACTACACCAAGAGCGAAGGGAAACACATGCGTCCTCTCATCGTTCTTCTCATGAGTAGAGCCACCTTTGCCTGCCCGAAAAGCAGCAATAGTGACAATATCACCACGGCAGCGCACGGGAGAGACAGAGGAGGCATGATGGCGAGGGAAAGGGAAAAGGAGCTGGGGGTTGATCAGCCGATGTCTATGCCGTCCATCTTGAACGACGTGAATCCAAACTTGCTTAATGTCGGACAGTCGCCTACGGGGTCCCCGTTAACGTCTTTCGCGCCATTCCCTGGAGAGGGCAAGGAAGATCGAGAAATCCTACCTTCTCAGCGCAGATTGGCTGAGATTACGGAATTAATCCACACGGCATCGCTCCTCCACGACGACGTCATCGACCATGCTTCAGCGCGAAGGGGTTCGCCTTCTGCCAACTCAGAGTTTGGCAACAAAATGGCCGTTCTGGCGGGAGATTTCCTCCTCGGTCGCGCGTCAGTAGCTCTCGCAAGATTGAGAAACGCGGAAGTTATCGAGCTATTGGCCACAGTTATCGCGAATTTGGTGGAAGGGGAATTCATGCAGCTGAAAAATACGGCGATGGGAGAGGAAAACCCAGGGTGGAACAAGGAAGTTCTTCCTTATTACTTGCAAAAGACGTACCTCAAGACCGCGAGTCTGATCTCGAAGAGCTGTCGTGCATCTGCTTTGCTGGGCGGAGCAGACCAGGGGACCGTGGACGCGGCGTACCTTTACGGGAAAAACCTGGGCTTGGCGTTCCAGCTTGTGGACGACATGCTGGATTGGACGAGGAGCGAGAAGGAGCTTGGGAAACCGGCGGGAGCGGACCTGGAGCTGGGATTGGCGACCGCCCCGCTGTTATTTGCGTGGGAGAGTAATTCGGATCTGGGTACGTTGGTGGGGAGGAGGTTTTCAGAGCCGGGCGATATTTCTACGGTATGTGGCGTGGCACAGCAGCACCTCCAATCCCACCCACTCTTGCCTTTTGCCGCGCTCGCGGAGAAACGAAGATACGATGGATAGCATATACTAACCACCCGAAACAGGCGCAAACCATAGTCCGACAGAGCGATGGGATAGAACGGACGAGACAACTAGCAGAAGACTACGCAAACCAGGCGGTAATGGCCATCAGCGATTTCCCCGACACCGAGGCCAAGAGCGCACTCATTTCCATGGCCGAGAAGACCATCAAGCGGAAGAAGTAGAGTGGACGGAACCCTCCCTGACAAACAACTCATTAACCACCTACCCGTGTTCATAAAATTACTGCATACATACGCACTCAGACGCCACCATTGTACTATTACCACACCACCACCACCACCGCCACCACCACTCACGTCGCCGGATGAATAACACGATACCCGACACTACGACTTAAACGGCCACTAGACACCGTCATTCCTGCTGTCAATTCCGTATAGATAAAACAAATAAAAGTGTGCGAGGGAGACAAGAAGGAAGATAAAATTAGAATCATGAATTCAAGACGCAATGACTGTGAATGACGTAGGTTCAATAGCTGCTCTGGTGTATATCAAATTCTGATCATGACTCGGGGGGGGAGGAAGAAACAAATGAATGGACCGTCCTGAGCCCCTTTCATCCTGCTTTTCCATGCACAAGTCACATCTAGTTTGCTATTTTCAGTACATACATAGACCCCTTTCTTGAACTTTTATACCCGACGACAGGCGTTTTGTACGTTTCGGCTTCCTCCCGTATCCCGCCCCCCTTCTCGGTATGAGTACTACACCCGCACAGAAACTTCCTAGTTGAATTGAAGACCATTGATTTAGCTCAGCGAATAGGGATATTTTCTGCTCACCTCTCATTCAAACCTTCTGGACAACATACATCGGTCCCTCTCGCTTTCTTGTACACACACCGCGCATGCATCACAACAGACCGGGAGAATGCAAATGTAGTCAGACAGTATCGTAGTTTCATTAATTTCTATCACCACAATGCTGCCTCATGGCTTCCCAATGTCAAACGCCTCCACACCCAACTCCCATTATATTCTGTTCTAACGAGCGACGCGCTAAAAGGGTATCTTCATGCAGTGAAACTAGTGTCCGAAACCTCGAGATCCTTCAAACATTGTCTCCGGTACCACGACCACGTACGCCGCCCCGACGAGTGTGTGGTTCAGAATGTAGACAGTACAACAGAGCGCTCAAGATCCTCCAATCTTCAAGCTCATGCAAATATCACCATGAAGGTACAGACACCAACCAGGGCCATCACAGACTCCTTCATGCCGAAGGAGCGGGGGGCATCATCAGCAACGACGATAGTGTTTGTGTTCGAGGGGTAAACGTCAGTGCCGGCAGTCGTGGTCGTGTAGGGGGCCCCTCCTTCGGGTACGTTGGCTGTAGGCCAGCACGAAGTTGTGCACGATGTCTGGCAGGGGCCGGCGGGGACAGGATGTTCATCAGGGACGGGAGCACAAGCACTGTAGTCGGGGCCGTGACCAGCGGGGCTATCGTGGTCATCGTAGTTGCAAGGGCCGCAAGCAGGGCCATCGGGGTAGTCAGGGTGGTCGGGGTGACATTCTCCGCAAGCAGGGCCGTCAGGGTGGTCAGGGTGGTCAGGGTGGTCGGGGTGGTCAGGGTGGTCGGGGTGACATTCTCCACAAGCAGGGCCGTCCGGGTAGTCAGGGTGGTCGGGGTGACATTCCCCGCAGACAGGAGCAGGGGTCTCACAAGGGTTCCAAGTTGTGTGCTCGCCACAAGTAGTATGGCAGATGGGCTTGCAGACGACGTGAGAGCTGTTGTCCCACTTGTATGTCGTGGTGGCTGTGACGAGTGTATCCGGGTAGACGGGGACGCAGAAGTCAACTCCGTCGGGGCAGTCGCAGGGCTCGTCGTAGTTCATGCAGACAACCGTCATAGTTTGCATAGGCACAGCCGACATGGGCTCCCCAGTGACGGACATATCAGAGGAGCCTTCGGCAGGGTAAGTGGCGGTAACGCCAACATCGATGGACACCGTGATGGTGGTTCCTTCCGTTATATTGGGCTCAATGGTGATTTGTTGAACTACCTGGGCGAGGGCTGGAGCTGCAAGGGCAGCGACTGCAATGGGAGTGGCATACATCTTGACTCTATGGCGGGGAATATGATGTGGTGTGTTGAAACTTGTGTGGTATATGAAGCTGATAAGACTTAGAGATGATGCCACGGGATGCTGAAGACCAAAAGATAGTAATGGATGAGTAGTGGGATCTTGTTTGATGATGTTTATGATACTTGGTGATGGTTGGGGGGGAAGAGAAGATGAAGTGGGAAAAGCGAATGGGAAAGGAATTTATCGGGATCAGTGAGAGATGATTGGATTTTTGGAGCACTGCAACTGCTTTTTCCCGAATGGAAGCTCCCACTGGGAATGAGAAGCCGTCCAGGGAAATTACTCTCTTCCGATTCTGCAACCGCTGTCGTGCCCATGTCCTCGAGGAAGTCGTATACTCGACCGACGGGAAAGTACCATACCATGCCCCATTTGGCTACCCACGGCACAACACCTCTTATGTGAGTAATTACTTCCTGTACCTACCTACCCATATTTCCGAATGTCTCTCTGGAGTCTGAATGAAGCAGGATACCCCTCGCGAGATGGAGCTTGCCAATAATGGGATTTAAGCCATTGGTGAGGAAAGTGGCTTCTGCTGAAGGCCGGAAAGAAAGATTGCCTCAGGAGCTTCCAACCCACTGTACATGTAGTTGCCTGATAAGCTCAGGGCAATGTGTACCTTCTTGTCTGGTTGACAGTGATATCATTGCCAACATAGTAGTTGTGGGGTCCCTATTGCCTTCCTCGTGGTCGAGAAAGAAGTACCAGCTCCAAATCACCGACACGTCGACATGCTTGGGGTGGGAAGGTTCTCCCCACCTCAATTATATATGGCATGACGAAATGATTCTAAGATTGGCGTTTGTTCCACCCCAGGCCACAGGGCTACGAGCGTGCAAGCACGGCAAGCCCCGGCAATCCAAACCCTGTGGGTCTCTCTTACCACAGTGTCGATAATTCATGTTTGTCATTGTGTTCCAACTGGAAGAGATGCAGCTGCTTTCGGACGCCAATGAGGCCGAGATGGGGCCTCTCTTTGTCGTTCTGGTCCTGGGGGTGAGAAAACCTTCCCGCATGTAAGAGAGATACATGTGGTTGTTGTGACTTTGGAAGGACCGTCCTCATGAGCTTGGCGATGGAGAAATGTCCAGTCGCTTCACATAGACCCACAGCAGCAAGAAATAATGGGGGGGGGGGGGGAAGGAACGTCCCAGGGAGAATAGGCAACCGAGCTTTACGGCAAACTAAGCAGTTGTCTATGAGCAAGTTGTCTATGCGAGCATGTTCGCCCGGAGATTGAGTTGGGGTTAGATCATGTAGAAGGAATTTGAAGTATAACCAGACAATTAGCTGACAAAATAAACTGGGAATTTTCTTTTGTTCATCACTTCGACTAGTGCTTCCAAAGATACCCCTAATAATATTTCAAGGAGTACTCCCAGGGTTCTTTCCAGTGATGCTTCCACCACAAGCTTTCATACCAGACTTGTTAGACAACTGCCCATATTTCCCGTCTATTTTGTCCACCTACAGTAGTTACGTTACTTGCTAGGTATGTAATGGGAATAACACTTAAACACACCTTGCATACACTGTCACTGTAGCGATTGAGTGTCTGAGGGTCTGTCAACGAGAGAACGGTACAATTTGAAAATTTGACGATATTCAAGCGATACTTCGAGGTAAGTACGGTGTTCAATTGTAACCACAGGCTGCTAGTGTCGAGGAGTCTTGCCCTATATGATATATGATGGATGGACTGTTGTTAGGAACCAATGGCTGCAGTTAGCAGAAGCTTGTTGATGAAGCTTAAAATCGAATGCCGCCACCTCAAACAATCCCTGTTGCAGCAATTTTTGGGATTTATCCGGCTTAGCGTCGGTGCCCACGTCTGGTTTAGGAATGACCGCCTGCCGAACGGTCATATCAGATCGTCTAATCCCATCGGTCGATATGTTTTATTCAATAAACCAGCATAAGCCAGAGCGTGAGTCGCCTGTGCTCGTTTAGACCTCCATTTGGAACGTGGCCTCCAGTGACATCCTTGAGAAGGATTGAAGGACTCCCACTCTGAAGTGAGGAAAGCATCAAGGAACTGCTCATTCTTCTTTCCACGCTACATACACTTTTTATCCACTTATTCATTCAGCCCATTGTGGGGCCAACAAACATTCATATTCTCTTGGCTAGATCCAAGGCGCCCTCTTCGATTGCTGTCCCCGTCAGTTGGATTCATCAGAGCTTCAAGTTGCTTTTGAGGTCGCGGTCAACATCAGGTGGCTTCTTGCAGTTGGATGAACCACAACTTGCGCCCGCCGCTGAGCGCCCTCCGTTCGCGTCCCTCCGAGGACCACATACCGCGACGCGCCGAACCTTCTAAAGAGGAGACATCACGCAGCAATGCCGGCCTTCCTATCGGGTCCACTGGCTGGTCGTAAGAGGTTCGTCGCTGTCGCTTTTGCCATTGTGGTAATTCTTTTGTACTCTGCACAGCAAGTGGAGTACGCACCCTGGGAGAATGGTGGCTCGCCAGGCCGGCTCGATCCGGATCTGGGAGGTGCAAACGTCGAAAAAGGTGGGGCCGTGACCGATGCTTCCTCCGGCCAATCATATCCGCAGGGGAGTAGCTCCAGCTCCGGGTCGAAGACACACACCGGCACCGGCACCGGCACCGGAGCAGACAGCTATCGGGAGCATGAATACGACCCCCTCCATCCAACCAAGGATGCCGCCATTCCCCCACAGGAGACACCATCCTCGAACCGCTGGATAGACAAGCCGCTGGACAAAGGCGAAACCAGCAGCGAAGGCTCAACTTCGACGACGGAAGCCGCGGATGACCAACATCCATGCATGGCCTACATGTCGTACCTGAGGACGAAGCCGGGTCCGGAGTCTGAGGGCAAGAGAAAGTTCCCCTATGCCCGTCCACCCCCGCAATGTCGAACGTTCAAGTTGCCCGAGATGGAAGACCTCATCTCAAGTATGAAGACGCGCATCCAAGACCCTGACCTGTTCCGTCTGTTCGAAAACTCGTATCCCAACACCCTCGATACCATGGTAAAGTGGAGGGGCCACGCGAATGAGTCGGAGGAAATGGAGCTAAGTTATGTTATCACGGGCGACATCGACGCCATGTGGCTGCGTGATTCCGCCAGCCAGATATACAGCTACCTCCCATTGCTAAAGGCTTCGTCATCTCCCGACTCCCTGGCTTCCCTCTGGCGCGGCTTGATCAACTCCCACTCTCGCTACATCATCATCTCGCCTTACTGTCATTCCTTCCAACCGCCGCCAGAGTCCGGCATCCCGCCGACCCACAATGGCGCGAACGCCGTCAATCACCCCAACCCTCGCTTCGACGCGAAGAAGGTGTTTGACTGCAAATGGGAGCTTGACTCTCTAGGGTCCTTCTTTCAGATATCGTCCGCCTACTACGAAAGAACTGGTGATGTTGGATTCTTCAAGAAATTCGTCTGGGTCGAGGCCGTGGAAGCGGCAGTTGACGCGGCAGGTGCGATGAGACTCGGTACCTATGCCGAGGACGGAAAGGTGGAGAAGAGTGCATACACATTCTTTGGCCAGACGACCCGCGGCTCCGAGACGCTGACAAACAACGGCCTGGGAAATCCCGTCAAGGAGAATGGTATGGTTCGTTCCTCCTTCCGCCCATCAGATGACGCTTGCATCTTTCAGCATCTGACTCCCAGCAACATGCTCTGGGGCAAGTACCTTGAGGAGGCGAGCCACATCATGGACAAGATCGACACTCCCAAGGCGCAAAATCTTACGAAGTACATGCGCTCCCAGGCGCTCGGGATTAGACGTGGGATTGCCAAAGACGCTGTGGTGAAGCACAAAAAATATGGGAAGATCTTCGCCTACGAGGTGGATGGCTATGGTAGCGCAAATATGATGGATGATTCCAACGTCCCGAGTCTGTTGTCGATGCCTCTGTTTAACTTCACCAAGACGTCGATAGCGGAACATGAAATTCTCGGAGATACCCCAGCCGTACTCCCGCCGTCTCCATCAGCATCTCCAGCGCCAACTCCATCTTCATCCCCGTCCCAGCTTACTGGAACCAGCCTGGGGACCGAAACTGGCGATACGGAGGCCGAGAGCACGGGCATCGTAGCGGATCCACAGACAGAACTGGAGAAGGAAAGGGAAAAGGATAGGCGGTCTGGCGAGTCGGCCCCTGATCACATCATTTTGGCTCGATCATCGGACGAGGACGACGAAATTCCCGATCACGACTACGCTGCTGTATACCAAGCGTCCCGAAAATTCATCATGTCAAGTGACAACCCATACTACATGTGGGGACCCGTAATCTCTGGCGTTGGCGGGCCTCACTTGGGTCCCGGCAAGACCTGGCCGATGGCCATCATTGTGGCCGCCATGACAGCATACGACCCCATTTCCGGTATGGTTAGCCCCGAGGCGGAAGTAGCAGAGCAGGTGAAGATGGTATTGGACTCAACTGCTGGCTCCGGGCTCATCCACGAAAGCATCAATTCACACGAGGAGAATGACTGGTCACGCCCATGGTTTGGTTGGGCCAATGGACTGTTTGGCGAGCTGATTCTGAAGATGGCAGAGAATGAGAGTGAAGGCAAAGGACTGCTGGCGAAGAGCTGGCAGGATTGAGGCGTTACCGGACGATGATACGCAGATAAAGCACCCATCCAGTGATAAGATCGAATTTTGAGGATTTGAGGATTGGTAGACTAATGGTAACAGAGCCTCTTGAGAGGGGGTTGGGCGACGAGCGTATATGCTTGGCTTGTACAGTACTAAATAGGTTGGGCCAGAGTATTTTGGGAGAAGGCCTTTTCTACCACTTGGTTCTCTTAATTCCTAAGGGTCCTTATGCCTCATTCCGCTACCACCAGTGATCTAGGCTCTGCCGAGGTCCCAGCTTCCACCTCAACGGCAACATGGGATGGAAATCGCCGACTGAGATGCGGGATAGAAATAATTACCAATTCGGGCATGTAAAAGGCGTTCCTATTTGTTTGGGTGACTGGCCCAGAGACAGTTCTGCTGGGAAGCTAAGAGATGACTGCCGCCATGATGGACCAGGATACCCGCCTCAGTTGCTACTCACATCACCTTATACCCGAATGTCCTGCATCGCAACCTTGCATGGAGGCCCACATGCATTCGGGTGCCAAACGTCCCACATGAACACTAGGTGCCCTTGATAGCAAGCAGTACGCTGTGGGATGCAACTAGCCGTTCGTGCCTGCCTTCCATTACTCTGCACCGCGACGCTCGCAGTCGTACCTTCCACCGTGAATAGCGAAAAGGCCCATGCGCGCGCGTGAGGTAGCGACAGATTAGAGGAAACTACTTTGGCTTCAAAACCAAATTTTTCTTCCCGTCATCCTCAAACCTCTATTTTCTCCATTCCTCAACAACACGGACAGACAGACCCTTGTCACTTTTTTTTTGTTGACTATACCTCAACCTTCCCTGCCAACCTTTCCCACGGAGGAATCTCCCCTCCTTGTATGCCCCCCACCTCCTAATAGCCCTTGAAACACTGCTCCCGCGCGATGATTGCTCCGCTCTTGGTGCTCCTGCTGACGGGAGCTGTCTCGAAGGCTTCCCACGCCGGGGTCTGGCTGGCCGACCTCAGCAGCAGCCTCGACCCAAACCTCTGGCCCGAGGACCTTGACGACACTATTAACTGGGGGTTCCAGGCGGTTTCTGGCGATGAGGAGCCTGGCGACGGCAAGTACTTTCCCATTTGAGCGTCTTGCCGTGATGTTTCTTCCGCAAAATATGAAAAAAAGGAAGAAAAAAAATTCAGCATGTTGACAGGCAAATCATTGGCTTTGCAGGCCCTGCCGAAGTTGTCTACAACAACGCAGCCAGCCATGACCTCACATATTGCGGCCTGCTGAAGACAAACGAGAGCGCCGTGAGCGTCATCGTGGTGTCAAACTCCACTACCTTGAAGATCAACTACTGCACCATCCAGAAGGCAGGAGCGCCCCTCAATGTCTGGGAGGCGTACGAGTGGGGGTACAACTCCGCTGTCAAGGTAGGACACGGGAGCCAGGCGAGGCTGACTTCAGTCAATATTACTACCCACGGAAGGGGGGCTCCGGGCTTTACTGTTGACGGGAGGGGCTTTGATTTGGGGGAGGTTGAGTTGAAATTCGAAGAGGACAAGGATATTGATGAGACCACCAATAATGACGAGACTACTGCCGACAAAAGAGTGAAGAGACACCAAAAAGAGAAGAAACGTGGAGTGGCAACCACACAGGAAGCCCCGGACGGATTCCAGACGTCCATCATGTATTCGACTTTCTACTCTACTGGCGCTTGGGCACCAAACGTTCTCGCTCTGCCGAAGGGACTCGTCTACGCTATGCGCAACACGTTCTTCACGTCCGGTCACCGGTCGCCGAATTTCGAGGCGCGCCAGGACGTGAATATCTTCTGCGAGGGGTGTCTCCTTCACACCCAGGGAAAGGGATCAGCTCTTACGTACGGGGCCAATGCCACCGTTTCGCTCAGGTACAGCGCTGGTGCTGCGGATACCTCCCCGGTAGCGATACTAGATGGGAATACGACCTTGTCGCTCGATACCACGCACTTGACGTCGCACAACTCGAAGCTGGGCGGAATCATTGCCTTTAATTCGGCCTTCAATACCCTTTACCAGACCATTTCGTTGGTTGATAGCTGGCTGGTCGTTACAGATGAAAATGCACCCGGGATTTGGGTCGGAAATACGAAGGCGGAGATCAAGCTTGATAAGAGTCATGTGGAGGCGAAGAGCGGGGTGATTTTGTTGGCGAATAATAAGTCACTGGCTTGGGGGCTGGGTGAAGAGGGTGTATATGGGCAAGAGGGAGCGATAAAGCCGGCGATAGTGCTGGCGACGTTGAGTAATATCGAGATGGGAGGAGATATTGTTGCCGAAGACGGAGCCAAGGTCTTGTGGACGGCTGAGAAATGGGTTGATTGGGCGGGGGCGGCCAGACCAAAGAATGGAGGCGAGATTTCTGTGAGCCTGAGGGAAGGATGCAGGTGGGCTTTGACAGGACATTCGATCGTGAAGGAGCTGTATGGTGGAGATGAAGAGCGGGAACAGCAGCTGCCGATGAGCACGTTTTCCGGGGACCTTCCGGAGTTGGAGAATGTTTACGGCAACGGGTGGGATTTGTATTACCTTGAGACCGCGGAGAAGACGGCGTGGCTGAAGGGGAGGGAGTACGCTCTCAGAAATGGGGGCATGTTGAGGCCGTATACGGCTGACAGGGCACCTGAGATTGGCAGGCTCGGGAATGGCACTGGGGAAGATTGTGGTATTGGCGGGATGGATAGCTGGGTGTGGCCTAGTCTGGAAACCAAGGCCAATGGTGGCGGTGCCATAGGATAGATCCGTGGACACAAGGAGAGATGTCCATGGAGTCCTTCGTCGCGGCAGAGAGGCCGTCATTCTACCGCCCATCGGCACCTACAGTGGATGCATTGTTGAAACCAAATGTTAGCATCTCTATTTGCTACTAGCCTGGAAACTAGCGGTTTCGGGTCCTCCGTTCACATGCATCCCAAGGTGACTGCAGCCATTCGCGTCGCATCCGAGTCTGTCTGGGACATGATTTTGAGCGGATCCTTCATTCTACCACCCCAGAAAACATGTGATGGCCCAGGCTGTGCAGCATCACTCGCTCGGGATATTGCACAGTGCTTGTGATCTGTGCGATGCAAACGGGACGAAGTGTATTCTCGTGTAACGTTGGCGATGCAGCTTCCGGGGGCGACGAAGCACCGAATGTCTCGAGAAGCCGGCTCGGGAGCCCTTGCTCGGACGATTGCCTGGCTGCTTGCACCACAGGATGAGGAATCTCAGCGTCGCGAATTACCCAGCATTTCGGGCGAAAATGATGCATGGAATCTACACATGTCGACTATATTCATACAGCGGCAGTCTGAAGGAAATAGTTGGGTGATATATATATATATATATATACAAGTGAAATGCTGAGTTCTGAGTTGGAGTCTGAGAAAATCCAACTCTCTATCCCTCCCCCTCCATGTCACGGTCGTAAATCGTATATCCGAGGCATCATCGGCTCCATCCGCCGGCCCCTGGCATGTGTGTGTGCGTGTGTGTGCGTGTGTTTGTGTCACATATGGGTTACTCTTGGCAGTCATCCGTCGGTCAATACCGGCCGTTTCTCGCATATGTGCCCCTCCGTCTCGTCTCGTCCGCCACGTCATGCTGAAGTATCGTGCTATAGTGGCAGGACTACGCGTTCGCGTCCAGGTGGTATTTCTTTTTTTGCGGGAATATCTAGTACTCGAGGAGTCTACCTTCTCTGCCCTTCCCTTCTTAAGGGGTTTTTTCTCCTCAACCGTGGATTATCGGAACCAAACCACTTTCCTTCCTCTCACTCTTTCACCCTCCCCCCCCCCCCCGGGGTCACGACTTTATCTCGCCCTCCAGCCAGCCAAGCAACTCGGCAATCCTGATGCTCACGGCGCTGGACCGGGGGATGTCGTGCCCTCCGCCGTGATCAAACATTTGTCTCCTCTTCGGATCGCACAGGTGCGCCAACTGGATGGAGGCCGGGTAGCGAGGATCCTTGATGCCGTAGATGTGCGCAGTGGGGATGGGGATTTGCAGGTGGCCCAGGACGTCCGGGGAGAGGTTTAGTCCGAAGAAAGTGTTTTCGTCTTTTTTCTTCCCACTTGAGTCTTCGTCGCCTCCTTTCTTGTCCCCGTTCTTCCCATCCTCGCCAGGTCTAGATAGCTCGATTCTCGGCGTGGGGCTAGTGCTAGTGCTAGTGCCGGAGTTGAAATCACAGTCGGGCGGCATGTCGTGGACAAGATCTTCGACCTTATCCCAGAGCCCGCTCCCGGGGGTCCATCCTACTGCTGCTCTCCCTTCGCTTCCAGACGCAATATCCACCAGCTTCCCCGCCTTCGACTTGAGCAGCTGCACGGTAAGCTTGTGGGTTTTTTCAGCTTCCGGGGACACGGGGACGCCTAGGTCGGAGAGGACGGGGAGGACCGGTCCGCCGCAGATGAAGAGGGCGGCTTTGACGGGTAGGTTGATATTCAATTTTCGTGTGCCGTTTGTCTTGCTCCCGTTCGCCGCCACCGCACCTTCATCTTCCTCCTCCCCACCAACCGACGACCCCACGCCAACCCGACTCATCGCCCTCGCAATTTCTCTCTCCGCTTCCTCGTCTTCTTTCCTTCTTTTCTCGTCTTCTTCTTTCGCCTCGTCGAGTCGGTAAAGCAACCAGCTGCCTATCAGGGCGCAACCCTGGGAGAAGCCCATCAGAGCGTCGAAGGGGCCGTGGGTTTCGAGGTACTCGTCCAGCCAGTGGCATGCTGCTTGCACAGCGGTGGCGGAGTTCATTTGGATGTAGAATGAGTGGTAGGTGTTTTCCGAGGGGGGGTATATTATGTCGATGCCGGGGGCGGGGGGCGAGGGGAAGGGCGCGGACGGGAAGGTGAAGGAGTGGGGAGCAGGTTTGGGGAGGCGAGCGCGGAAGGATGCTAGTGGTTGGGGGTGGTTAGTATTTGGGGCGGAACAAATGGGGCCGGGAGGAGGGAGATTTGGAATGAGGCACCGCAAGGGGTGGTGGCGGTTGGCAGGATAGAATGGCGAGATGTGAGGTATGAGATGTAAGATTGGGCATCCATCAAAGCGAAATTCAGGAGGAAAGAGCCAGCTTGGGGTGATTGGGTGAGTACCAAGCGGAATGAATGAAGGTGTAATTCAGGGATTTGAGACGAGGATGTCTTGAGGCTGCCGAAGTGAAGCATTGTCGCTTCCATGAAGACGAGTCGAGGAGAGGAAGTCTTCGGAGAACTGGTGATATAAGGGACTAGAACCTACAGGTTTGCGACTCAAAGATGGGACCGCTGGTGCCCATCCCGTGGAGGGCCAGGATACGCATTGTGAATGTCGAGATGGCGGTTCGTCGGTGTAGTCGTAAGAGGCAAGCACGGGTGCTGCTGTGTTTAGCGTTAAAAGTGGTGTACTGGCTAATCTCGAGGAGGATTGGACAGAAATTGTTATGAGCTAGATGTCAGGTCTCGAGGGAAGTGGTGGCTGCCTCGAGGAGCTTCCCGACGATGTAAGGTTGCACCTTCTCGTGTGGATTTAGTGAATCACAATTGCAGAGTTAAAAAAAACCCCCAATGAGCCACCAAGGAAAATACGAGTTCAAGTTGAAATTTCCAAAATTTAGCAGCTCAATAAATGCAAGAGCAAAGAGAGTGGCGGAAAAAAGGGAAAAGAGAGCCACCGAAAGAGTTATTTCAACACTCGATGGGAATTCCTTCTTCTCAAGTAGTCAAAGTAATATGCCCGTATTACCGTACCACGGCGTGCAATAATCCCGGATTCAGAACCTCAGCTACTGTTAGGTTTGTCGGAACTCGGAAGCTGGTTTGGGGTACCTCCGCCCTTAGTACGAGACATTTCCTTCCTTCATAAGCCGATTGTTCGGGGTCCGAATGGACCTTACATGGATTGTATGGTGGATGTGTGTGATAAGAGGCGGGTTGCGTCGTGATTGGGGGAGCATACGGCAACTCTAACGGAGCTGCAGGTCATGCCGCTTGGTAGGGCAGTGAGGCACGTGACGGGAATGGCGGCCGGGGGAATAAGGACTTTTGCCGTGATTCAATGGACTGACCGTGACAATTCTCCACACAATAAAAGAACAATCTTATTTTCCTCCCATTTGATCAATGCTAACGGCTTCCAGGCCACTTGCTGATACATGGCCATATACCATTAGCTGGGGAGATTCGTTACTGCGCCGTTCCTAGAGACATTTCCGCCGGGCATACATATTAGTAACACGGGCGTGCCAAGCCCATCAACTCACAACATGAGGTATCAAAGAAAAACGGGGTATCAGCATGATATCGTGCCTGTGTGCCAGGCAGGCGGCCATCGGCGTGCAACCGCCAGCCACGGAAACTGTGCAATATTTTTTAGGGAAGCCTTACAAATGACCAAGTCTGGCCTCTGCATTAGGAAGCGACTAACTCAGCGAAGAGTCACGGGCGCGATTTCGACCACGTTGGCCCCAGGTTCATTCATGTAGGTCATACTTGCAGGTTTCGCAGCTCCTTCTCTGAGAAAAGAGAAAAATAAATTTCGCCAAGAACGTCGGCGACTGCTTAATATATTCGAACAAGAATGCTGGCTTCATTTTCCAAATTAGCCGATTAGTTTAGATATAACATATTAACAGGATCTTGCTGATATAAAAGAAGTAACCGTGGAGGGGTAAATAGATGAATATAATAAAGGTTCGGTGAATAATGGCAAGGGTCTTTCACCAATCGTTACAACTACGACAAATAATACACCATAGGTAACAAAGAAACCGAAGGAACGCATTAAAATATTAATGTTTTTACCTAAGGCGTATCTCCCTCGGTATAGAGGTATGGAGTAGAGAACGACTATTCTCTAGGAAGGTAGGTAAGTGCCACCAAGCTATTAATATCTAGTTATATCCCTAACCCCCCCCCCCCCCAACTCTTAATATCTTCTTTCCGTTAAGCAAGCTCTGCGTCTCCCAATATGCTCCTAAATACTATGCTTTTCTTCTGGGTCTTCGAACTTCTCTGGACGCAGGGCACCAGAAGACCTTACCTTTCCGAAAAGGCCGAACCCCATCATCATCATCATCATCATCTCATCATACTGAAGCGGGGACTTCTCCTCATGCATCTCATAAGCAGGCGTTCTAAACCTCAACCACCTTTTAAACCGCTCCATCTCCTCGGCATTTCCAAACTCAGTAGGAAGGTACACCTTCTTCTTGAACATATCTTCCTCTTTAAAGTTCGAGATCTCCCCAGGTTCCGCACCGGAGGAGGTATAATCTTCCGTCCACTCGTACTCTTTGTAGTATTAAGTATATCCCAGTGACACGGCTACTTTTTTTCTTCTATTTATTTGTTTGTGTTCTGAAAGCCCCTTCGGGCGCCCGCAACATGCAGGGTTGAAAAATAGCAGCTGGGTGGTGTCGACCTCTTGCTCTAGTGTTTGCGAATTCTCCCACAATTGTACATCGGAATCCGCAGCCATCAGCAACTTTCATGATTGTCTCAGCCGGTGCTGGGATGAGACAGGCAGCCTAAGCGCAGCGCACAGATAGACGCCGGCGCGCGGTGTGCAGTACACTGGTCGGCTTGGTCTTCCAGGCGAGCTGAGCCACACGGTCTGAATTCTATTTCGCCTGCTTACCCACTTTCTGCGCTTGGCTCTTCCGTTTTGGGAAACCTGCCGCATTGGCATATGGTTTGGAAAACATGTTTCAGCTGTGCGAGATCGGAAAATTAGAAAGTGGGGCGACGGGTTGGTCGCATGGAAGAGAGGAAGCGGTCGTGTCTGTTTTTGAGATACCGAGAATTCCGACTTGGTGTCTTTGGTGTATGCGATGGCGTTAACAGCGGTCCGACGGCGTGGTCTCGCGACAAACCAAGTTCGGCGACCGCAAAGCTGGATGCTTGGAACTTTGGAAGCCAAGGAATGAACGAAAGTCCATGGTGCCTATAGTTTCGTCTTGCAACCAGGAGATCATCTAGGCCCGGCTGTCCTCGGACATCTTGAAGTTGGGCTGATTATGGTAGCGCTATGCTATCGAAGATGCGGAATGTGGGGACTAAGTCTAGGAGCTCGGGAAAAGGGTGTGCTCAGCCTTTAGCCACCCCTTTTCACCTTCCCGCTTCCTTACTTGAACGTCGGAGAATAAGTCCATGCACCACACGGCCTTTTCCCCGGGTGGCTTGGTACGGTTCAAGGCATCGCCGCAGAGCACAGTTTTGTGAGACAAGAATGTCTGTGGGAGCCTGGAGAAATCATACGTTCCTGCGTTCTTTCGGGGGCCGTGACTGGACAACTCTGAGCGTTCACGAGTCACCGTGTTTAAATGTTGGACTCTGCAGTTTGGGGTGAAATAATGGATAATTTCCCATGCTCGTCGATTGCAAAGAGCATTCCAAGGACTATCTATCCTTCGGTTGGAGCTGCATAGCGGTTCCAAGTGAGGGCTAATAATGTGTCTTAACCGGCCACGTTTCTGAAATATCTGCTTCAAGGCCCTCAACATACACATGTGCAACAGCCATTACTTCTAAATTCCAAGTACTGTTTTCACCGCGAAAAATCATATTTGCGTGTAGCTGTATAACTGTCACAAGGCGATAGGATCAAGATGCCACAACCAACTCCCAGTAGTTACCATTTCGATCTAGCTAAAAGGAAATACCCTATACTATACGCGCATTTTTTTACATAGTGTTGATCCATTACATCTTACCAGCACTATCAAGAAACTCCGAGCTGTGTGTCTTTTGGCCCTCTTTCCAACTCAACTATCATACTGCCCAAACAACATTTCGCACCGCCTGGATCCAGCGCTTCATAGACTCCATTGACTTTTCCTCATCGGAGGCCTTGTTGTTGGCCTTGTTCGTAGAAGCAGCGTTGGCTGCTGTCGAGGTAGATGAGGAAGTAGTGGAGCTGTCATCATCAGCAGCAGCGGTAGTAGAAGTAGCGTCGCCCGCTGCCGTAGCCGAGGAGGAAGACGTGGTAGCGTCATCTCCACCAGCAGCTGCCGTGGTGGACGAAGAAGTGGAAGAAGCCGTCGTGGCATCTCCTCCATCGGCGGCAGCAGAGGTAGAAGTAGAAGAAGTGTCGCCCGCCGCTGCGGTGGAAGACGTGGTGCTGGTTGCATCGGCGGCGGCGGCGGTAGTGGTAGCATTGGCGCCGGCAGAGGTAGAAGGCGTAATCATCGACCCATCGGTTGCAGCCGCCGTGATCTCCAGGCAGCCGGTGGGGCGGACAGCGGACATGGTAGACTGGCCAGCAGCAGCAAAGTACATGTCGATGTTGGGCAGGACGTTGACGCAACGGTTCTCGTTGATGGCGTTGACGTCGGCCTGGACCGTGTCGGGGCCATTATCCACCATGGCCTGAAGGACATCAACCACCATCTGGAACGATCCCTGGGTGTCGAGGACGGCATTGGCCATCTGAACCTGGTCCATCATGCCGATGGCATCGTCAAGAACCTGCTTGTGGTTGAGCTCGTCCTTCTCGGAGTTGAGCGCAATGGTCGCCTCCCGGGTGAAGTCGGTTCCAGAAAAGGAGGTTGCCGAGTTGAGGAACTTGCTGACTTTGCCCGTGTCGTTCATCCACGACATGACAGCATTCATGATCTGCGCACCGCTTGGGTCGTATCCTGCGGGCATGTCGCCACCGCCACCCGTTGCTGTAGCATCTCCAGCTGCAGAGGAGGTGGCTGTGGATGTCGACTGGCTGCTGCTCTGGGCCTGGGGCTTGGGCAGAGCAAGGCCGAAGGACGGCAGGAGAGAAAAGAACACGAGGGAAGAAGTTGAGAGCTTCATGGTGAGAGGATAATCGGTCAACGAATTTCTCGAATACAGCGGAGCTTAAAAGGAGTGAAAATAACAGACGGCCAACCAAGAGAGCGTAAGAATGGACTCATACATTAAAACAGAGATGAAAGAAACAAGACAGAACGACGATATTCCATCTAGACGTGAAGCAGAGCGCCAGAGGGCAGATAATTATCCTATAAAATACGTTCCGTTCTCAAGGCCGGCAGGGTCTGTCAAGCCCAGGAGGGCAGAGTGCTAGAGGCGCCAAGCTGCCGTGTCAAACAGAAACAGTATCGCAGTGCATAGGAGTGCATCACCTGGAAAGCTCAGAAGCTTGGCGACATCAAAGTTGGGATGAGCACCTGCAGCATGACCTTGGTTTCACGCGGCATACACCGAAAACAGGGAAACACGGGGGTTACTGGTTACGGGCAGCGGGCAGCACAAGCAAAAATCGCATACATGGCTGCATGAGGCTAAGGAGAGAAAGAACAAAACGCCAGCCGCAGAGAGCGCTATACAAATCATGATGCGGGAGTGGTCCAATGAGAAAGTTCGGATGATGCAGGGGCCGAAGGCAAAGCAGGCAGGCAGGCCAATCGCAACATTCCGGACGGTCCGTGCCCACAGAGTGCCCTACGACCCGCCACACACGTCCGATGCCGACGAAACTTATTCTCAACACCAAAAGACCATCGTGATGTTTCGTCTCATTCTGCAAACCCCCCAAAAAAGACCAAAAACCCTCCCAAACAACACGGCGAACCTGAGGGTCGCACGCAGCCCGCACGCAGCCCGCACGCAGCCCCAGGGACACTTTGTTGTTCGGAACTTGGAAAACCCGAATCACTTGCACGCTCGCTCAGCTCGTCCTGCTGCTGGGAACGGGCGGACAGCTTCAAGCAAGAGTCGGAGACACGATGAAAACCGGATAGACGCGGATGTCTCGCCGGGAGTGTTTTTAAGCTTGTATCTAAGCGTCAGGTTCTAGCTGCCAAGCATATTTCTCCACGAACTCGCGCAGAGATGCAGACTCGTCAAGGTAGCAGTGCCTTGATAAAGTCCTTCTCGACCCCAAGAGTCCTGACAGTGAGTGCTCCCAAGTGCTCCATCTCCAGCTGTATTATAATCCCTTTTTATTCTCCGTGTTTTTTTTTTTTGCTGGTCATTTTATTTGGCACATCTGGCTGGCCCTTTTCAACTTAATCATCATGCCGTCGTTCATTCAGTTCGTTTCTTCGTCATTCCTTCTTGCCAGCCAGCTGGTCGCTGCCCAAACCCAAAATCTTCAGTTCAACCAGGTGGCAAATATCAATGGCGATGTAGGTCTCTCCAGTCTCCAGTCTCCAGTCTCCAGTCTCCAGTCTCCAGTCTCCCGTCTCCAGTCTCCCGTCTGCAGCAGTCGGCCAAACCTCACACACATGCTGACTCCTACTTGGTGTAGATGCAATTTAATCAGCTAGTCTTTCCAGACAACTCGAAAATTGAGACCTTCTCTCAGACGCAGCGTCAGATCCTTGTCAATCAAAACCCCAACCCTCTCGCTGCCAACCATGTCGTGGGGTCAACGGGGCAGCCCTTTGTCCAGCTGTCGCAAAACTCCATGACCATCGACACCAACAATGCGACGGACCTTGTTGGCGCCCAGATCGAACTCCCAATCGATCAGGGCACGCTTGACCAGAACCAAGTCACTGCCGACAACACGTTCGTTGCAATGCTCTCTCCAGACCGCCAGGCATGGATTATCGTGGAGGGAATCAAGAGCGTCAACACGTATGTACTCATTTCAACCCCGCATGGGAAGGTTGGACGGAACTTGGGGTGGTACTTTCAGAGACTAAATACTAACACGGAATCCGCAGCACCGACTCAACCGTCCGCATGATCAAGCTGAACAACATCGATGGCGAATACATGGCAGTCGGGCGACAGACAATCGAGACGAGCAACGTGCTGACTCCGTTCGGGAGCCCGCAGGCACAGCCGCCCATCCAAATCACTGGATCTGGTATCCAGGAGGTTGAGTACACGGATGGCTTCCGCATGTCTATCGACGCTAGTCAGCCCATGACAGTCAACGTGGACGTTGTGAACGGCGTCAGCGCATCCATGATCACAGACGGTAGCACCCAGCCTAGTAAGTAAACTCCGTCCACCGCAGGCTACATGGGAGTGTATGTCTAACCAACCATCAAATCACGACAGATGACTTTAGGTATCTCGTCACAACCAGCTTGGCGGCCGTTCTAAGCAATCTCAACGACATGATGGCTGTTGTCCAGATCCCTCGTAAGTTCCCCCCAGCATTACCGGCCATCCCACATCGATACGGCCCGTGCTGACTCGGACATAACCAGTGAATGCCGACCGCGCAATGCAAGCGGCTCTCGCCATGGGCGCCGGGCCCAACGACTCGATCGAGCTCGGCCTGGCCCAAAGAGGCGTAATCAAGAACCCCGGCGGCGCGACAGGGAACCTTGCTCGGCGGAACCTGAAGCGCGAGTATTTCGACCGAAGGCAAGACAACTCCACCGCAACCACCACGGCCGGCGACGCAGCTGCCACGGGGAACAACAGCACAACAACAGCCGCCGCCGCTAGCGACGCAGCGCCGACTGACCAACAGCCAGCGGACCAGCAGCAGGCAACTCAGCCCCAGGCGGCCAACCCCGCGGCGACGCAACTTCTCCTGGAGCCAACCTTCACGCCGATCACGTCGGAAACCCTCCTGGACAGGCAAAACATGCGCGTCGCGGCCACCGTCAACGAGTTGGACGGCGAGTTCATAGTCACCATGCAAATCGCGGCCGGGGGCGGCGCCCAGCAGCAGCAGCAGCCCGGCGAGCAGCCCGCGGCGCCGGCAGAGTCCGTGGGCGGCGAGAGCTCGAGCACCCTCGCAGCACCAGCTGCGGCGGAAACGGCGGCCGGGGAGGGGGCGGCGCGGCACAAGCGCCAGGAACCCCTCGCCCCCTCCCCGGGCACGCCGGTGACAATCTCCATGGCCGAGCTGCAGTCCATGGCCGAGAGCCAGAAGACGGGGAATGTCCTGGCCGTGTGGTCCATGATGTCCAAGTTCAGGGCCGAGAACCCTACTCCCCAGCCTACCCAGGCGGCGAGGAATAGGAGAAGAGGGACGGCTCCGTTGAAGGCTACGCGAAGGCTGAGGGTGTAAGTTCTTGGCCGCGCCGCGCGATGTGGATGGACGTATGTGTGTAAAGCAGAAAAGAAGACGCTTGCGTCTCGCGGTGGCTAGTTATGGGAAAATGGGGGATTCTTCCTCGTTTTTTTGGGGGGGGGTTTTTTTTGTTTGTTCGATATCTAGCCTAGCTCCAGTAGCGAGGTTCACCGAGCAAGTCGCATGATTGGATTCTTGTTTTTGCTTTACACACTAGACGGACGCCAGACAGAGGAGAGGCCTCAGAGAGTAGGAGCGGGAAGCAAGTGGACGACCAGCTTGGAAAGCATTTTATCCCCTTTTATAATCAATCTAATGATTGTTTGGTGGTACCGCTGGCCGAAGAAAAATATTATAATACAGGTGCAAAGTCGGGAATGTATCACTTTTTCGGGCGTCTTCTTGTGACAATTGCACTACGTTGCGGACGTACTGTCGGATGAGATGAAGCTTGATCTATGGGATGGGATGTGCATGCATGGTTAATCGCTTGTGTCCTTCCATCGAGACCCACATCTGAAAGAAATATATGTATACAGTATACACACATATATATATATATATTACCATCGCTCGGGGATTCTGGAGAATGGATATTTATACATGTGGGTTAGCCTATAAATGCCCCATAGACCAAGCCCATGAAGTGGTATCGTGATCTGCTGGTATCTGGCGGAACCTGTACGATCATTGTGGAGGTGGAGAGGATAGCAGAGGCTCCGGAATGCGGATCCGAACCTCTGTACCACTGGACAGTCACGGTACATGATGCGTGTTGGCCGCATCGGGCTTCTGATTACGGTTTTTACACGGGTACTGACCCCGGTGCTCCACTCAGCGAGGCGGTGGAAATACCACGTACTATGTAAGAGCGCAGCGCACGACTGAGTCGTAGTTCCTGGTGCCTGCCCAATTTGCGCCTGGCTGGATGGGCCATCATCGAAAGGGTTCATGGACGGGGTTGTTTCGTGCCTATGCGGCGTTGCGCAGGCTGGCCTGCAAAGCGAATGAAAATAGCTACCGTAATAGCAACAGGTCGGTTACGGCAGGGCTTTCTTTATTTGATGAAGGGATGCGCGAGTTTATGCAGCCACAGCTGTGTAAAGATGGTTGGGCTGTCACCGGCTGTGGCAGCTGGACAGGATGTCCTTGATTCTCATTCTGCCGAGCGCTATCTATTGACAAGCTCCGCCATCATCGTAACCGTTAATAGAACGCGAGCGAGAGAGGATTCGAAAAACGAGGAGATTTTCACAAACTATTGAGACGGTGAGGCAGTAGATGATGTTTTTAATCGTCGGTGAACCTGTTCCCGGAAACAGGTCAGAAATAAACCCCACGCGGGCAATATGGGGAAAGCACGGCCGGGTAAACTTTCCCAAGCGAACAATACTGAGCTTGTGCCTGCCAAGACGCGGACAACGACAACAGCCCTGAGAGCCCACAACAAAGGTCTCGGCAGGTTTCCCCACCTGCTCATTTTCCTTCGCATTTCACTTGCTTCAGCAGCAGGCAGGGACGGGAAGCAGGGAAACGAGGGATGGCACACCGAGTTCCGTCGGAGACCTGTCAAATGACAAGTGGAAGCCAGCGAGCCCGCTAAAGAAAGAAAGAGACTGACTCCCGGATTAACATCTGCGGGCCATGACTCGTTTCCTGTGGGGAAGGAAGGGCAGAGGGGGGGGGGGGGTGAGCTCTCTCTCGTCCACTCACCCACAAACCTGTGTACCCTACTTGCTATTGGCCAGAAGGAGAGTCTCCAGTATTACTGTATTTCGATCAAACTGTTGAAATACAAGAAAATAAGAAAAATCATTGTGATTTTTGACACCGAAAACCCGAACGGTACGATCCGACCTCATCCCCCCCCCGGTCTTCCTCCCCACAGATCTTTCAAGTCTTTGAAGAATGATCTCTGCATCGGCATTCGGATCAAATTCAGTCCCAGGGGCCTAAAAAAAGAAAGAAAGAAAAAAGAAAAAAGAAGTCCTGCACACACACACACACACACGGCACAGTACCTGGTGGTTCCAAGCGGGTCCAGAACGACACAGACACACACAGACAACACACATCGCTTGCGTGCCCTTGCCCCGGATATGGTATCTGCGAGACGCTAGATACTCCTTTATTAGGTCTGTTTATAGCCGTGTGCCTGCCGGGGGAGGGCTAGTCGGGTGGATGGGCGGGTCTAGAATGGGTGGATGGACGGCCGAGAGATGTCTCGGGCCCTGTCATTTCATCAGAAGTGATTTTCAGCCTCAATTTTTTTTTCCTTTTTTTCCTTTTTTTTTCAATTCACAAAGCATTTCACGTTGGCTTGAGCTCGAAATCGTGATGGCGCGGGGGCGGGGTGTGACGGGCGTTGTCTTTTCAACTCTTAATTATTTTGTGTTTCTCATACTACTACTGTATGGTGCTGTACACACGCACATTTTGTTCTGGGTTAATAAAATAATGTGGCTTTCTTCCTACGAGACAAGACAAGACAAGACAAGACAAGACAAGTGCCCGTGCACCGTGCCGGTCTTTTTCCCGTTGTCTTTCCTTTCTTCTGAGCCACCTACATAGTACAGTAGGTTTCCAACGGTCTTGCGAGGATGGCGCATTGGCGAGTTGGAGGACGCGGAATTGGATGGGCGGGATCACCATTTGGCGAAAAACGGGGGGAAAGTAGCGTGTAGGCTAGCTACTGTAGTTAGCAGGTTGACAGCTGGCCTTGGCTGCAGATCTTTCTGGGGGACAAAGGAGGAAAGGAGGGAAACCTTGGGACCTGTGAGATTCGCGGTTGCAGTCGCAATCATCGTGGGGCGATCTCGGTGTGCCAGCATACTATGTACACGCACCCTGCACGCAATTCGCTCCTGCTGCAATGCTACTCTATTGTTCAGGGGGGCAGGTATTCATACTCACAGTCTTCGTGCATCTGTACTGACTGACTGGCTGGCTGACTGGCTGACTGGCTGTTTCTGTCACTCGCATTAGTGTCTTTGCTAGATTCGCACGCATGGGTCAGGTACGAGTCAGCCAACACCGAAAGCTGCGTGGAAAATAGAGTTCGGCCAGACCTCCCTCCAATGGCTCCGGAAGAAAGGAAAGATCCCAGTTTTGGTCTTGTACAGTAGGTTGAAATCATACACGCGTAGACGCAAGTTTTCCTTCCCTCTTGGTATAGAAATCAGACAGTGCGTACGTACGAGTGTGATGCCGGGATGATGGGGTTTTGCATTGCGCCCTGCATGGATTTGAGGCAGGAGGAAATCTTAAGTTCCGTTTTGCATCTTCTAGATGCGAGGTACCGGGAACCATGGAATCACGGGTTGCTGGGGCTAGAGAGCGAGGGTATGTACGAGTGGATGCTGATGCTGAGTCTGTGTGGTTGCGTGGGAACTTGCTCCTCATCATCCCCCTCCTCCTCCTCCTCCGCCTCCTCTCTCTGTGCCAACCAAACAAACGTGCTATAGTAGTGGTTGTTGGCCTCTACCACGGGCATCCCAGAGAGAAAAAGAATAGGCAGGGTGGACTAAGTTCTTACTTCCTTGTTTTCTTAGGATTCCGCCCAGTGCTGCGGCCCTGACGATGATGGGGGAGAGACCACGACTTGTTGCTTGTATGCACGAGAGGATAATATGGACGATGGTACAGTACGTACTTGTCTGAATCGTGTCTGTATTCTTCTTCCCCCTGTATCCCATCCATACAACTACATACATTTACATACATACATACATACATACATACATACGTACATGAATCCACATCTGCTTTACCAGCGAGCCGGCGTCTCTTTTTTTCCATCTTCTTTTGCCTCTGCTGTTTGTTGTCCCTTCTCGGTTTCTCCATGGTTGGATTAGTGTAGGCCGGAGTGGGAGAGAAAAGAGTACTAATCTCAAGCCAACTCATCACACCATTGTCGGTATTTACAACTTCTGCCATATATCCAACACCACTGCTCCCTCCCCTGGGTGGTTCCGCCTCCCCCTTTTGCCATCCCTCTCTATTTCTTCGATTTAAACCTCAATGCCCCGAACGGCTCCATCGTTTGTCTGCCTGGTTCGCCGCATCTCGCCCGTCGTCGTCGTCGTCGTCGATTATCCGTCCCACGCTTGCGATTTTCCAGGCGTCGGCGTAGGACTGCGGTGCACCGCACCTCCCTTTCGCTGAGGATCTTGACCGAACCGGAGGAAAGGAGATTTGTCCCCAAGCTCCAATGTCGATCATCCATCCACTCACTCACTGAGCATTCGTCCGTGCATACAACACAGCACAATACATGAATAACCCACCCAGCCAACCAACCAACCAACCAACCAACCAACACCCAGCTCGATCGTCGAGGTGTTTCTTTTCTTTGCACTACACATTCCCTTTTTCGCTTCAACAGCCTCGAGCGACATTTTTCGTCTCTGACTCGGGATATCGGCACTTCCTTTGCTCGAAAACCGCCAGCATGTCGTCCGGCAACAGCACCGAGCACGACCGGGGGCTCTTCATCCCCGAGGACTACGTCTACACCACCGTCGACGAGCTCGACATGAACATCGCCAGCATATTCTGGGGGTTCTCCCTGGCCTGCGCCGTCTTCGCCGGCATGAAGGCCGTCAACCAGACGATCGCGGGGTGGAAGCGGCGCGGGAGGGTCAGCACGTACATCGTTCTGGTCTGGGGCGAGTGGTTCAGCAGCGTTGCGATGGGCATCATATCGTGGCTGTTCCTGAGGGGCATTATCGAGGACTCGTTTTGGTTCTTCTTCTTCCTTGGTAAGTTGCATTCCGAAGACCCGACCCTGCTTACCTCGCTCCCCGAGGGGGGGGGGGGGGGGGAAGGAAGGCTAGCTGCGGTTGGCCCAACCATCGGTGGGAAACACCGCGGCAATACGTGCTAACCGTGGCGGGATTGAAACAGTGCTCACCTGGTCCATCCAGATCCAGTGCCTGCTCCAGATCATCATCAACCGAATTTCGCTGCTCATGATGGTCAAGACCCTCGGCCACCGCCTCAAGTGGGGCGTGTTCGTGGCCATCCTCTGCATCAACGTCTCCGTCTTCTGCATCTGGGTCCCCGCCCGCCTGCAGATAAGCGAGACCATCATCCGCATGAACGAGATCTGGGATCGCGTCGAGAAGGTCGTCTTCCTCATCATCGACGCCGGTCTCAACATCATGTTCATCTACCTCGTCAACTCCAAGCTCATCGCCAACGGCTTGACCAAGTATCGCATGCTTTTCAAGTTCAACTGCATCATGGTGTTCGTCAGCATCAGCTTGGATGTCGTGCTGATTGGAACCATGAGCCTGCCGAATGGTTTTGTGTAAGCAGCTTTTACTTGACTAGTTAACTACTCGGGGGCGTCCGAGTGCCTGCCCCGCCGCGAAACACGCATATGGGGATGGGGCTAACGCGCTAAACTGCCCCGACCGCAGGTACCTCCAATTCCACCCCCTGGCCTACCTCACCAAGCTCTACATCGAGATGAACATGGCCGACCTGATCCGCAAGGTCGTCAGGGCGTCCAACAACGAGCCGGGATCTTCCACGAACGGAACCTCCCGCCTGGCGGGACCCAAGTCCCACAGCAACCACGACTCGAGGAAGGGAAAGATGCTCTCGGCCTTCTTCACCGGCCCGCGCAGGGACTCCGTGAGGGGCGGAAACCGGGTCGAGATCGGGGTCGGCGAGGAGACGGCCAGGAACAGCGACCACAGCAGCTTCCCCATGACGGGCATCCAGAAGACGGTGGTGACGGAGGTGCGGAGCAAGGCGCTGGAGGAGGGAGAAGAAGAAGAAGAAGAAGAAGAAGAAGACGGAGGGGGGGGGAGCGAGACGAGCAGCACGAGGCACCTGAAGAAGCGGTATGGGATCGAGTGACTACATGGGGGACGGAAAGCGAACGGCAGGGATCCTGGCGCGGAGGGCGGAAGCAATGGCGGCAGGGACGACGGCTCGCGAGGGCCTTCGCTGGGCCGGTCGCGGAGCGGGCCCAGCCATACGGAGACTCGGGACGCGGCCGCGCGGGATAATACGGCGACCACTACTGTTACCTTCGTGTAGTCTCCTTTGGGTATTGGATCGCGCGGTGCCTTGCTGCTATCATGTGGCTTGCTTGATGCGAACTTGTAATATTTCTTGCCGGGGGGGGGGGGGGGGAGGGGGGCTGCAATATATGGAAGCTTTGCTCTTTACTTTGACACGCCGAGATGGTTTACTTCCCAGCTTGTTGTCCCGGGAAACTGCTCCGCGCTATATATGCACATATGCGATATACAAAGTGATAAGCCCAGCGCAAGCAGCAATAATAGGTAAGGAATGGTGGGGTAAGGAAACGACGTTCTTTGCGAGGTTGTGCGGACTGTTTTCTTGGGAAGAGAAGAAGAATCGGGGAAGGGAGATTTCAGAGGCCGTGGCAACCCCGACCGTGCATCTTTGCGTGCGACGAAAGAAAATTGGCTCCCATGTCCAGAAGATACCAATCAGGCCCGTTTGGGCTAACACGGGCTCCAATTTCTCTTTGCGAGGGTGTGAACCACTTCTCCGCTGAGCTGCTCCGCTACAGCCCCGAGGAATGGCGGGAACACTATCAAAGGGGTTCTTTTGGGGATGGGGATTAAAGTCTTAGCCACGAGGGCTAGGCCTACCTTACTACATGACGGCCAGTCAGGCACGAACTTGCTAGTCACTAGTGGACGGGTTGGATGAAGTCCTGTGCATCTATGACATAGTATGCGAGGAGGGTGTAGCGGTGTCTAGCGTTTGTTTAATCTTCAAATTTAGTGGTTGCTCCAGCTTTTCATTCTCCGAACTTTTTAGTGTCTTTCCTTCTATATATTGGCGCGTACAAATAGCTGGGCTGGGCTGGACCTTTTGGCTCGCCTGTACGCTTCTACTAACGGTGCTTGGTAGCTGGCAAGTGCCACATAATTGTTCAACCCATGCAGGTTTTCGATTTGTATTTTTTCCCATGGATTTCCTGGACAGTCCCTCAAACCGTAGCTAGGATGGTATGTGGATCCAAAGTATGGAGCAATGTTGAGAGGGGGGACGTGCCCACTACTCAGATTGGGCTTCATCGTTTGTAGCATTGGCATGAGATGTGATTAGCAAAGGCTGCCAGGCTTCTTTACCCGGTGATTCTAAGATAGGAAAACATGGGAGTTTGCGAACGGATCATAGCAAATTATGAAATTATTCCGCCTGTACTGCAATAGTGTGAAATTGTGTATCCCGTTTTTTGCTCGCAGAATCTCACGCACCGTGAGCTATACTCACAGTCACCAGGCTACTCTCGTGACTTGCCTCATGCACACTGCAGTCTCTCGCCACCCGCCACACCTACGGCCCGCTCTGTGCCACAGAAGTGCAGCATCCCCCCGGCCTTTTGAAAAAGCCAGCACACAAGAATAAATCTGTCTTCGTCGAACAGAAAAGGTAAGAGCACGTCCACATGTCTTCTTCTAGAGGATTACGGGATCACTCAATGATTTTCAAAAAAAAAAAAAAAAAAACAAAGAAAGAAAGCAAGATGCTCCCGACCAGGATCGAACTGGTGATCTCCGGATTATGAGACCGGCGCTCTAGCCAACTGAGCCACGGAAGCGAGAAGACTGGGCTTCTTCGACGGAGAGATCTTAGGAGATTGTTGGAGAGTTTCAGGATTGTGGGGTTTTTATTTAGCGTGCTTTGGTGGGTGGGCGGCGGCACCAGGCGGTTTGCCGCGGGACGGCACCATCGAGCTACTTAGGCCGTGTGTAGTAAAGTGGATAATATCGGTGTCGATAACGCTAGAGGGGTGCAGAATACAATGTATCTAGAAAGTTCTCGTATGGGAGTTTTGTATATCAGTAGCACAGTACTACAGCCAGAAGTACTACTGATCATCTCCAGGGAGGACCTTTTGTTTCACTCTTTCAATATCTTCCCCCCACGGACGTCTCGCGTCCTGGCATCGGATTATATATCTCCAGCCTCATTATTTATTCCGGGGGTTGAAATTCCTGGCGGGATTACTAATACATCGTTGCCGTCCACTCTCCCCGTCCCCGTCCCCACCTGCATAGTGTCTGTTCAATAGTTTGAAACCGCATCGTGCAAGGTGCCTTGCGCACGCATGAATGAGACAAGACAACAAAACACGAACCGCCGTTTCTGGATTTGTAAGCGAGGGGGTCAGGAAGGAGCAAAGTTCGACCTCTCCGGATTTGTCAAAACGGCCACGTTACGGGTTGCACGGCTTGATTGGTAAGTCTGACTGCGGGGAGGGAAGCAAGTGTGTCCTTTGCGAGCTACCGTGTATACTATTGGAGTAATTGGACTTGAAATTCTTTATTTTAGGCTATGTTACTGGAGAGGTTGTAAATCTGCCGCGGCATGTGGATTTGGCTGCGGTGAAGACTTCTTGCATGGGTTATTTTTATTTTCATTTTCTCAATCCGTGGGAACTATGTAGGTAAAGCAGAAGCCCTCTCTGGTTGCCTCGGTGTGTGTGCGGATTATAAATGCTTCTTCTGATGCATTCTCTCCGAACAAGCGCTAGCTGCGTGGCGCCCGGCCTGCGGGTGAGCTGTTAGTGGGGCAGCCAATGGATGCTTGGGTTGAATTCGGTCCTGAGCTCGAGTGGGGATAATTTGTACAGATGTACAGACGTCCGCATTTCTGATACCTGGTCCGGGCATGTATATATATATATTCCGCCGTCTGCCTTCACTGAATCTGATCTTTTCGTGCTTTCCATTCTCACCGACAACAAGCAAAGGATCTCACCTACTCACTCCTCATCTGCCAATTCAATTCAACTCAATTCAAATAAACTAAACCCAACTCTATCGTCATCCAATCCCTTCAAAACTCGGCCAAAATGCCTACCCTCCACTACCTCACCGTCCCGACCCTGACTAGCGGTCTCCAGACGCTGAAGCACGTCATCACGAAGGCCACCACCAACACCCCCTCCACACTGGACATCTCCAAGCTCCCGGAGATGCGCCTCGCGCCAGACATGCTTACCTTCAAGACCCAGATCCAGATCGCATGCAGCGAAGCCCACAAGATCCTCTTCCGCCTCGGCAAGGCCAACCCATCGGGCGCCACCGGCGAGCTCCCGTCCTTCTTTCCCGCCTTCAAGGACAATGAGACTACCGTCGAGGACCTCGTCTCCCGCATCGACGCCACCATCAAGGACCTGGATGCCTGTAAGGAGGGTGACCTGAGGGACGAGAACGTCAAGGTGGATCTCAAGCTTGGCCCCCTGCAGACGCAGATGACGGGTACTGATTACGTGCTGGGGTATATCCTCCCTGACTTCTTCTTCCACTTGCAGACGGCGTACTGCATCCTCAGGATGAACGGGGTGGAGATTGGGAAGAAGGATTACTTGCAGGCATTCATGAGCAAGACCGTTTCCTTGTAGGCCGTTCGCCGAGGACCAATCGATCGAAGCTGGGAAATGCGAAGAGCAGAGAATTGCATGGTTGAGCATGCTCGAGTCATCGTGTTGGATGGGCTGGTAGTTAGCTAATCAATCATGTAAACCGTGATCAGGAAGGATGTCCTCGACGGGGGAGACTTTGTCTACCGATAAGCGACCAAATGTGGATGAGGAAAATAACAAAATAACCTCACTATATTAAATCGAAAGATTCGTTACAACTCGTCTCATCGTCAGTAACCGAGCCTAAACTGACCTCTAGCCGGTCCCGTCTAAATACAAATCTAGTAGGTGAAAGAGCTGTATCTTCGCCTTCATGCGAACAGGGCATTTGAACCACTTCCTGCCGCAGTGATCAAGATACTAGTTGTAATATAAATTAAAGAACATGGCTGTTTGAAAGCGGGCTTGATCGCACAAATAGACGTGGTGGTAAATATTGTCCTTGACACCCAATTCTGTCCCCCGGCATACTCTACTTCCTTTCTGGCAGACCATCAAATCTCACATGCGTGCTGGTGTCCGGCTCACTACCGCTGGTTAGGGGACTAACGAGGGGCGTTTCATCGTGGCCCCCCGAGCCTGTAATGCCGCCTCCTCCGTATTGGCCGTACTGCCCATACCCACTACCTTCAACAAAGGCAGGGCTCCAGAAGGCCTTATCACTCTCCGTCGTGCTGGTGGGGCTCCTCACCCCGATGGTTGAGCCCAGCGAGCTCTGGGGTGCGTGCCCATACCCGTGTCTCGAACGTGTTTCTGCGGCCGAACCCATTGAGGTTTCCATTCGGTGAACGGCAACGGCACTGTCCTTTCGTTCGTGACATCGACTGCCGAACGTGTCCCTACCTCTTGGAAGAACGGGGGACCAACCGGTCGGGCTGTCCTCTATGTCGCCGAATGAGAAGCCTGGGTGCTGCTTGCGGGGTAGGATCGGTGAGATAGACTTCTGCTTTTGGTGGGCGGGGATTGGCAAGGGAAGTTTCGACCTCGGACTCTTCTTTTGTGAGTCCAGGGTAGCTGCCGTCAGCGCTGACAGCGGGGGCATCGAGGCGCATGAGCCTGACGAGACTGGTGTGTACGCATTGGGGTTGCTTAGTTGTATATGCACTGTTTTGCTCTCCAATGTGAAGGGAATAGATACATCCGAAGTTGGCGTGTGGAAGCCCCGGCCCCGGAGCGTGTTGTCCGAATGCGTTTTTCGCACCGTCGGCCCCGACAAGAGAGATTCCGTCGAGTTTATAGCAGCCGTAGCAGGCGAAGGCAGACTCGAACCAAAACCGAAACTACTGTGAGACGGAGGCGGTGCTGATTTTGGAGGTGGGCTGTTCTTGGGACTCGAAACGGCTCGCCTTGCACTTGGTCGTACAACGCCAGTCGCTGTTACCTGCAGTGCACCCTGCTTTCCACTCAACTGGCTTGTCCCAGGGCTACACAGCAGCTCACCTGGTCGCACTTTGACAACGGGCGGCGGATGAGGATCTGCGGGAACAGCGAGGGGCCTCAGTCTCTCCCTCGACCCTTTGGGTGAAATATGAGGCGATCGGCACGGTCTGGAAAGCATGGTCTCACGGCTTGACTTTCGGGAGACGGCTCCGATACCGACTCCCTCTCTCGTGCCTGTCGCAACGACGGTGTGGGCATAAGGGGCTCCTTTTGCATCAGGACAGTCGCCGTAGTGTGGTCCGGGACGAGGGTCTGATAGTGCTGGAGGCTCCTGCTGTGTCTTGACTAGAGCTGAATTTGGTTCGGAACGGGCTTCCTGGATTTTATTGGCTGCTGGTGCATTGTCTGGAAGTGACGCCTCGCCATTGCGACTTTCTCGACTGTCAAGGGCTGTCATTCCCATGACTCTATTAACGCCCACCCGTGGGTTAACACTTGCGCGGCTGTGTCGTTCCTCGTTGCTCGGTAGAGAAATCCGTAGAAGAGGCTCGGGGGTTGGCGCATATATGGTCGGACTTGGCTCGCTCGTCGTCACTGCAATGCCCGGGGTGGGGCTGTCGACTAGGATTTGTCGGAGGCTTTCGATGGCACTCACCCGGCCGCTCTTGCCTGTCGCTACAACACTGGGCGGCAAGCTCCCTACCGGAATATCCGGATCTAATTCGCCCCTTGCCCTGCCAAGGATTGAACCGTTCCTCGTCCCTTCCTTGGAATCCTCCACACTCTGAGATCCGAGAATCTTTCTCTCGGCCGCCACGAGACGGTTGAGGCGTCTGAAAACCCGCTCCAGCCGAACACCGGCTCCCGATGTGACACCGCTCAAGTCCAAGGCAGATTCGCTTAGACTCAAAACGTGGCTTGGATCGTTGGTCCCAAGTAATGCCGTCCATCTCCGCCACAGCTTGCATCGATCCCTAGACAGGATGGATAGGAGCTTTTGCTGCGGAGGGAAGTATCGCCAAACACGGGGAGAAAGCAAATGGTATAGAATGTTTGCCACAGCGTACCTCAAGAAGGGATAGCTACTCATCACTAGATGGCGTTGATCCGTGGCGGCGCGGCGCCAGAACTTGCTTTCTTCGAGCGGCATCGGACTTGGCTGCACCGCGAATCTGGATAACGGAATGGACGAAGTCAAACTGCTCGGAGACTGTAGTGTGGGAGGGTTGGCGACAGCCGTCTGTGCCTGAGTCGGATGTGGGGAAGCGTGGCCGAGAGGCTCAAAGTCGGACATGTTGAGGTACGTGAGGCAGGCATTCAAGAGAGCAAAATGCGACACGTCATTGAACGAGCCGCTTTTGGCTTTCTCTTCTCCCACCAGAACTGCATAGCCTCGCTCTTCGAGGAAAAAAGATCTCACCGACTCGTGCGCGACCTGGACTCTCCGGAGCCCAACAGGCTCAGCGCCCGAGCCATCTGCCGTAGCTCCGGGACTTGCTCTTAGCTCGATAAGTCCCAGTGATCGTTGCCTGACCCACCTGTGAAATTGGTGGGGAGAGTCGAATTCTTGTTCGTTTGGACGGCGTAGGTCTCGAATCGAAGTGGGAGACTCGAGGGAGAGCGCCATATCGGGGATGAATGTCGCAGTAGACCATGTCTTGGTAACTCGCACAGCGAATCTAAGGTCGTTGAGCCTCAATGGTTCGCTTGCGAGAAGAACCCACTGGAACAATATCAAGGCATCTGCCTTTTCCTCTGCCGATAGAGTTGCCATAAGCCAATGGTACAGACCCTCAAGCGTTGCCGGTATTTGCTCGATCGTATAGTCGATCAAGTCTGGGTTTGCGCCTTCTTCGATGGCTGCATTCAATATGTTGACCACAATTTCCGCCCAAAGAAAGACGCCGCTAGCCTTCTCTGCCACCCGGTGCACCGTCTTGTTTCGCTCTTCCCACTCGGCGAGGAGGTTGAGGTTGACGTAGCGGAGGACGTCGTTCCCATTGTGATTCTGCATTCGAAGCTGTATGGCTTTGCTCTTGGGTAGTGTCACATCTGAATGCTCTACGCTTGTCACTATGATGCTCAGGTCCGAATTTCTGGCGAGGGTAGCGAGATGTCTTAGTAGGCCCTGGAGATAGTCTGCGCCACAAGAGTCGCTCGCGTCGACGAATATAAAGGTCCGCTTGTTGGGTACGTCGACCCGGTGTCGGATATAGTCGTCGACGAAATAGCTCACTACCCGGGCATCCGCAAATGTCTTATTTCTTTTGTACATGGAGAGAACCTGCTTCTTGAGTTTCGGGTCGTGGGGGAACAATCGGGAGAGAAGGGCTCGGTATACTCGAGAGGGATTCGGGGTGTATCGCCGTTTCTGTGTAGGGAGGAAATAAACCGCATCGAGATCCCGTCCTTCCGCTGCAACTTCGAGGAACACAGCACCGCAAGAAGCCCACTGCTTTTCGATCCGGTGTCGCAAGGATTTGAGCAGCACACTTTTCCCAGACCCCGGAGGTCCTTTGAGCCACAAGACCTTGCCCCGTCCTTCGTTCGTCCTGTGGTGCCAGAACCCAAACTCGGGGATGTCATAGAGCCAGAGGCACGTACCCAGATACGAGCCTGTGGGGTGGTTTTCTTTAGGATCCAAGCTCCCTTGCTCCAAAGCCTCTAGGCATTCTCTTTCCCCTGTATTTAACTGCCGTAGCCTTTGCAGTTCGAGATAAACCAGTCGCTGGAAGACTTCTGCAAATTGCTTCCATTCCGGGTCGTCGCCAGATAGGAACTTGCACATATCGAGATGCGTCCCCTCCATCGTTTCCGGTCGCTCGCGCGGTCTACCCAGGAAGCTTGCTTCTCTTCTCAGCTTCAGTTCGGTCCGCTCCTCCCCATACTTCTGCTGTGTTGCGTTTTTCTCCTGGAATGTCTTCACCCTGAAATTATGGTCCATCCAGAGCCTCAGAAAGACCTGTCTTCCAGCCTCCACCTCTTCACCGTCGGCGCCGCCAAATAGGGATGGCAGGTTAGGGTCCCGTGGATCGACTCCCAATGTTAGATGTGCCATGTTTTTAACGGCATCCATCAGGCTCCATACCGAGCTGACGCGATGGGGCGAGGCTAAGAAAATACAAGCCGAGGTGCTATAAAGGATGTCTTTGATTTGCTGCTGGGGTTTGGCTTCGGCACGGCGGAGGATCTGGGGAGTTGTCAGCAAATCATGTGCTATTCAAGGCGAGAAATGGAGTTCAACACACCTCCTTCACAATAATCCCCCCTGTTGAGTGTGCCACAAATACAACCGGTCGTCCTGTCGTCCCTGTTTCGTCTCGGAAGTCCGCGAGCTCCCGCAGCAAGCCTTCCGAGTGTACAAATATCGAGTTTTGGCTCCGCAGAAGCTTTCCGTTCATCACGATGCTGTGACATCCCCAGACCAGGACCCTGGTGGTCGGACATGATTTCGGGAGAAGGTCTAGCGGCCAGTACACATCGCTCTTTGGGGTCTTGGGTTGTAGTGCGCCTGATGCGAACATATGACCTGAACTGAGCGGCGTCGGATTCGAGTGCAAGAGGTCTGACGACAATGGGTCTTCAGAGGGATGGATGTCGCCCCGGATTCGATGACTAGATTTCTTGACTAGCGTTCTCTTAGACCGCGTCGATCGCGTGGATGCGGTTCGCAGTACACCTCGAAGATTCCCACCCTGCTGGCCGTCTGAAATACCGCAAAGATCGTGTGGCTCGTCAGTCGGTTGATTTTGATCGCTCGAAAGCCATGTGCGCACCGGGTGGCTCCCTAATCCCCCGACCAGAACAATGCTATCATGGTGTTAGTCGCACTGCATGTACCTGGCCACAGTTCAATGCGACCTCGACGGGCATGGAGGGAGGAGGAGGACTCACTCTATAACCGCTGTCCGTGGATCGTCAGGCTCATGCACAACGGTCAACCCAATGGATGGAATGCCATCGCGTGGCAGGTTTCTCGTCCGCCATGCTAGAGGGCCTGGAACACTCATGGCAGTGGACGTGTGCAGCTGCATGCATCTTCCCTCTGCAAGTCCCAGGGTTTGGTACGGATTGGGATCCACGAATTCGGAGGGCAGCTGCGGGTGCAGTGGCATGAACTTGGGATATAGCGGAAGGTCGAGAGCTGCAGGTGAAATAATAGGGCTGCAAGGTACGCTGCGAGAGGTGCCGGGGACGTGAAGGGTATAAGACGTCAATCGACATGCACGGATGTGAGTGAGCCTCAAAAGCTGGGCCACAACGCTCGGAACGTGCGAGCATGGGCAGCAGGACCAAAATCCAGGGCGCAGTTCGTTTCTTCGGAACGAGAAACAGCCGCGGGGCCTGCTTTTTTCTCTATCTTCTGGGGGCTCTGGTTCACGGCGTTCTAGACATTGCCTGACAAGTCTTGGCTCTGTCCTTCTCGAATGTCTTGAATGCGACAATCGCTGGAAACAACAACCGTGAGGAGAGATTCCCGCAACGTGGTGCAATGTACCCTGCTACGCTTCTCACCAAGTGTTGCTTGTGCTACTAGACGCATGACAGCTCATGGAGTCATGGAGTACCCCAGGATCTGCACGATATGTCGTTTGCGGTCTGGGGTTGATGGGTGCAGGACAGAGCCTAAGATTAGGCTGTAGCATATTGCCTATCCCAGCTGCGGTATCCAACGGCCCACGAGTATATTAGAATATACTGGTACGAAACATCAAGTCATGGGGCCGTCCATCACATGTACCGCTGTCGGGCGGCGACTATTCCTTGGCCCCGCTGGGAGAGCTGCTAAGTCGGGTTGCGCTACCATTGACATCCATGAGGGCGGCCGTCATTGTGTCTAAAAGCAAGAGCAGACCCCCCAAATGCATTTGGAGCGAAAGTTTGGGTAGTCTTCAGAACAGCTGGACGCCGTCATGTTGGTCTGCCAACAGGAGCTTGTGAGAGGGTTACAAAGACACATGGCTGGTTGGTGTGCCGTTCCTCGGCTGTTTTGGGAAAGGTAGTTGGATAGGGAGATGCCGCCTTTGGCGAATTAACCACAGGCGGCTGTTTCGGGCTTGGCGCAGGGCGGCACAGGTTGCCCTCTAGGTGGCTCCCGGCAAAGAGCACAGCAATAAAGCATGAAGGGGGGCAAGGCGATAACAGGCTGACATCGGATATCAAGTCTGGAAGTTGGGATGAAAAGGTCGGGTGCTGAGATATGGCGGGGTGTGAGGCTGTAAATCTGATGTCATCGTGCCAGATGCATTGATGGCTCTGACCTTCTTGGTGTCACGAGAGAGGGAGATCCCGGCACGGGCCCCGTGAAGCCATCTTGCTCACTTGTGGTGTCATGAAGGTTCTCGCCGATGCTAACCATGGTGAGGGAATGGTGACAGCATGATGTTTTATGAGATCCATAGGAGGAAGCTAGCTAGCAGCGCGGACGACGGCGACACAACGTGAAGCAGCAAGGGTGCGGGCTCGCAGATTTTCGCTGGTGGTTGGTGGTTGGTGGTTGGTCTCGGTGGGTCGTACCAGAAAAAGGTTCTCTGTCACGGCAAATCGGGCGATTGAAGAACCCTGTCGGGTGTTCCGAGATGGTGGGCAAGCAGGTCGCCGGTCAGGGGAAATATGCCGGGAGATATAAGGGAACATGCAGAGTCGGGGCGACTGCAGCCCATGGGCAGTAGGGAAATATTATTGACTCTATATTTGTCGTTGCCCGAGCATTGAAATGAACTTGGAGGCTCCGATGCCTCGCTGCTTCCCAACCATCTCGGCGGGATAATTCAAGGAATCCCAGAGGGTCCTCGTTTGGGTTGTTTGTATATGGGCGTCGGTGGGCAGAAAGGGACCCGTCCGGTGAGATTCAAGTATACGGTATGCTCATATCGTGCCGCGTTCTTGACAAGGGAATGGCTGTGTCAGCTCTGGACAGGGGTGCTTCTGATTCCATCCATCGGGATCTTTTGCCTCGTTCGGTCAACCAGGAGTGTGCTGTGCCTTTCGGTCGCGTCTGAGAAGGCGAGGTAGAAACACCACAAGCAGGCGAGAGGTTGGCGGTCCGACTGTAGTGCCTTCTCCCTCAACCAGACTCGGACTCGACTCCCTTCCATGCAAGCAAGTGCAACGGAATGCGCTGACTCATCATGGGGACCCCGTCGTGCTCCCTGCCCTTGGTGAGCTCGGACCATCGATCGCAACTGCCCCTCTGTCGAACTTCACGAACATTAACGCTATCCATCATGATGCCTTCCAAGCTGGGATATCCTCCTTCTTTGACCAACCACCTCCTCGACAGCGACCCCGATGCATTCAGAGCAGCCACGCAGTCCAAGTTCCTCTCCCTCGCGGCCTCTGGCGAGCTCGACTCTGCCAAGCTCGGTCTCTGGCTAACGTACGACCGGATATACATCCATAAATATCTCATCGGCACCGGTCGTCTGCTGGAGATTGCGAGTCGGGAGATCCCGCGGGAGGTGGGTCTTTGGAAAAACCATCCGACCACCCGACTGATCGACTGGTTGACAGACTCCATGGTGAACATCCGCCGAGAAGAACGCTTCTTTATCGAGACTGCCGAGAAGTACGGGATCAGTCTGGACACCGAAGATTACCACGAGACTGTTCCCGCCGTAGCGGACTTCGAGAAGATCTTTTTGGGCATCAAGGCGGGGCAAAGGGACTGTCTCGGTTGGCTGGAGGGTGCTGTGGTGTTTTGGGCGACGGAAAAATGTTATTTGGAGGCTTGGACCTGGGCGAAGAGGCATGTCGAGGAGAAGGAAGCAGCGGGTCTAGCAGACCAAAGAGATGCCGGTGCCATGAGAGCAGAGTTCATTCCCAACTGGACCAGCCCCGAGTTTGTTGCGTTTGTCGATGCATTGGGAAGTCTTATCGATGATGCCGTGGCAAAGGCTCTTGAAGGAATGCCGGATCGTGAGGCCTCGATCATCTCGAGGTCACTGGCGAAGTGGAACGAGGTCCTTGCCGCAGAGACAAGATTCTGGCCAAATATAGAATAGCCAATGAAAATAATACTGCCCATACAGTCTTCTAGGCAGGTTAGGACCGTGGGTGGACAGCTATGAGGCGCGACGTCCAATGACAACATGTGTTCCAACAGACGCGGCCGTAACCAAACGGTTGAAATTGTGAGGCAAGGACAATTGAAAAATAAAAGCAATAGGTACTTGCTGGATAACCTGCCAGGCAAGGTCGAAGGATCTGGTGACAGCCTCTAGAGCATGACGCAAAGCATGGGGGTTGTTGGGAATTGCTGGGAGTCGGGTCTTCCCGCCTCGGCGAGGCTCTTTCACCGAATCAAGACGAGTTGCACCATTTTTTGAGGCTCAGTATTCCCCGACGGATCATGGTATATCATATATACAGTCTTTAAACGTCCTGTTGGCTATTCGGAGAGTGGGCTAGGCTTCAGCCTCGACGGCACTTTTCATGGTTTCGATCCTCAAAATTATGCTGGCTCGAGTCCCACGCTTACCAGCAGTTAATCATGTTTCACACCGGCCAGAATATTGAGATATAAATATTAACGTGAAGATCATTAGGTTCGGACAGATAGAAAGCATTTTTATTCTCGATACCAAAAACATGTTCATTCCTTAATATCTTCGTACCTATATTTCAATCTGCCGTTCATTGGCTCCAGAGACACCGCATCACATCGCCATTTCAGCCCCCTGAAGAGGAACCGAAATCTCAACGCTGTCTAGGCCACATCTCAAAACCCTTCTCGACATTGCAATATAGGATTAACGGCAACCTTTCGAATTCCTTCACCCAGTCGTTAAGCTACGGAACCCACAAGCTGGGTGTATCTTTGAGTCCTCTCGAGACGAATCGTATAACTGGCTCCCAATTAGTCCGGGACGCACAGTCGGTAACCCAGGCCGGCGCAATCGGGTTGAATAATGAAAAGATTCTCGTTGGTATCCCCAAAGAGGAGATATAGAACCTCCAAGGTTTCGAGCTACGAGAACCACAAGTGTCTGCATTACGGGGGAGCCCCCTTCTACATGCCGAGTGAAATTTCATCCTACAGCTTCTATGATATGATAGGTGCCAGGCCCGCAACTTACTAGGCAAATATTCTTGGGCTGTGGTAGGAATGTTTTCCAAATTTCTAGATTTCATCCATTCTATTCACAGCCTCGTCGAATGCTACCTTTTATTCTGCTCAGCACTTCATTCCGTCGAAGACCTAACGTTCACCTGGCCGGCCAAGTATATTTTTCATTCCTCGATATATTTATCTACATTTATTTCTTGCTTTGCTCTGCACTATGTTTGATTTCGAGTTTGAGATCTAGGTATTTTCATTGAGTGAGGTTGAGAACCCGGGACCCCATATGTTGTCTTTGGCCATTGTAGGTTAGGACATGACATGAGTATATAGCTTGCAAGCAGTGGGATTCAGTAATTGCTAAATCATAATGGGCAGAAAACAAGGCTGGGCGATACTAACGTGGAACGATGGTTCCTCAGGTATTTTACGTCAGGCAGAGCTGATTTTGAGCTCTTGTGGCATTGTTCAGCACAACTTTAACTAATTCTAGCGGCAATTCGACTCCCTTAAACGTTCTGCACGTTGAGAAAGGAAATATTTGAATAGCAAGTACTAAATTTCCTCCCATCCATCTTTTGCAATAACTCAAGCAGGAGATGGCATCGCTCGTCGCTCGATTCGCTTCCATTCCAAACTTTCTTTGAAGCTGGTATGAGGAAACTGATAACCCCAACATCCCAATAATACCCAACGCTGGGACTCAAAGAAGATGGATTTCCTGGAATGAGCCCCGTGCAGAGTGTGTAACAGTTTGTGTCCAAATTCCCGCCAGAGGGCATGCTCAGCTGTTGGGGTTTGCCAATATTCTCTTTCAAGGCAACACGACATATCCTTTGGCTGGCAGATAAACATCCATTTCAGAAACACGCACTCTCACAGAAGGTGACTTTGCGAATATGTTGGCGGATCCGAGTCCGCAGGACAGTTGGTGCTGTTGCATTAAAAGGGGCATCTGATCATATGCTAATATGCATTAATAAATATTCTTGTAGTACATGCTAGAACCCCAAGCGAGATGGCCCGAGCGTCAACCCGCTGTTATTGAGCACCGTCAGCTCCCAAGCTTCACAATCGACCGAGAAACCACTGCTTCTGGGACCAACACATTTGACTCCCGCTCCACCCATCCAAGCATCCCACTCTGCAACTTGCGGTGTCCGGGCCTTCGAGTTCAGCTCAACTCAGCGTCGCCGCCGCCATTCCAAATTACGCGTACTACCTGGGCTCCACCACATCCGGTGAAGACTCACTGGCCGACTCACTGGTTTGGATGAGGACGATGCTTTGTTGTAGCATGTAGCACACGCTGCACACAACAAAAGAACAAGCCGGGTGTGAGTGTTTGCATGTGCTGACAATCGATAAGGTACTGTATCATTCACCCGATAGAGTCAGTTGCGCCCCGGCAGTGGGGCTGCCTTGTGGCTTGCACCTCCTCGACCGCAGCGTCAGACAACCCATTGTCCAGCGACGGCCAAGCAAACAGCTTTCCATTGACTGGTTGTGACGATTTGATGCGGGTGGATTCTCGCTCGGGAACTCTGGCCTTCCTCATCCAAGGCCCGAACTGCCTCGCGATAGTAGGATATCTAGCATTGTGACAACATCCAATGTTGAGTTCCCGGCCGACGACAACACTGACAAGGGTGATCCATCATCGCCCTTCTTCTCGCGATCATTAAGCCCTACTCCCAGCCCTGATTCACCACTCTTGTTCAGAAACATCTCAGTCGACATTGTCTGGCACTCTAGGACCGTTAGGCTACAGCGGCCACGAGGTCGCCGGCATGTCTTCTAACGGGCTCACTCCGGGCCTGGGCCCTATCGTCGCCGGCACCATCATGCAACCAAATTTTAACCACGTGTCTCGATTCGTCCCCAATTCCTACGGAATCCGTGCTTTCTTGGCTGGTCCCACCGGTCCCCCAGGCCTACCAATTCCCTCTATCCTCCCCCGCGTCGGTCCCCCGCCTCCTGACCCACGTCTCCCAAAATACCCTGCATTTCTCCAAGATGACCTCGACCCTCCAGTCCGAGGTCCCCGCGAATATGCCCTCAAGCATACTCCAGACAGGGTCAAGCGTGCCGAACTCCAGACCCTTCTAGAAGAAACCAAGAAGGAATGGACACGGCTCCGAAAGTGGGCCGAGGACGCCGTTAGCCAGCTCATCCCGAGGTCCCACGCCTGGTACGCCTACGGTATTATCAAGTCGGCTGCCGTGACCATCCTCGAGGACTGTCGCGTCTTGATGCAGATTTTCTGCGTCTCCCGGGGGAGAAAGCGGGCATCCGGATTCGGTCGCCAATTCGAGGTGTATAGCCCACATGAGGTTGACTATCTGAAGGCCTTCTGCCACCAACTAATGCGGCTGCGTTTCTACCAGATTGAACTTGACTGCTCGCAGATCGTGCCCACGTGGTCGCACAAGATCTGGCTTGAGGCCACTCGCATGGACAGCCTCAAGAGCGTGTTACTGCAAACGGATGACGACAAGCAGCGCCCTCTCGACTCGGCCTTACACCGGGCCATCGAGTTGGGAAAGCTAGATCTGGTCCGCCAACTCATCGGTATCGGCGTACCTATTGACGGCCTCAACCGAAAAGGCCAAACCCCATTGATGACCGCCTGCACCATGGATCAGTACATGATTGTTCGCGAACTGGTCGACCGCGGCGCAAACGTCAACTACCTTTCCACCAAGACCGGACAGTGCCCCCTCTCCTGCACTATGAACAACAAGAAGGGATATGAAACGTGGCCAGGACAGAGGGGATCACTCAGTATGATCGCCTGGGTTCTTCTCGAGGCTGGTGCCAACGTCAATTGGACCAGTCGCAACGGACTTCCCCTCCTACATTATGCCGTCCACTACCGCGACCACGTCTCTGCGGCCGACTTTACATATCTCCTACTCATCCACGGCGCTTCACTTTCCGATTTGGGCGCTCTCAGGGACGGCCGTTCGTGGATGCACCATCTTGCAGCACGGTGCGAACCGGGACAAACTCCATTGTTGGCGCTAGTGCTAGACCAGGGCGAGTGCATCTGCAGCACCACCGAAAGAGGCCATACGCCCCTCTTCTTTGCCGCACGCAAGGGTTATCTGTCAAACATCAGGTGGTTGGTACGGCAGGGCGCCGACCCCAATCACCTGGACGAGGAAGGATCCAACATGATGTTCTACCTACCATTTCATGACGAGGCGGTACAAAAGTATGCCCTCAGCAGGTACGGCTTTGATCCAAACTTCTCGAATAAGTCCGGGGCGACTGCTTTGCACTATGCAGTACTGAGGAAGGACATTATGAGTGTTGGGGAATTGATGAGGAAGGGAGCTGCCCAAATGTGGAGCGATGGTGTGTATCGCACGCAACGAGACTGGAGGCGCAAGAGAAACATGCTGCGAGGCACGCCTCTCGACATTGCCGTCAAACTGGGGTGCCGCAATATTGTGCACCTCATTCAAATCGTGGAGAAGAACCGAATGGTTTCCTTAACAAGACAGATACGGTTGGAGAATGGCAGCGCCGACAGGGAGGTGATGGAGCACGAGAGCTGGTACGCTCCCTGTCGAGACGCGGGCTTGACTCTCAGGGACACCTTGTCCGCAATGGCAGAGGCAGCAAGGAAGGTGGCAGCCGAGCCAAGTACAAGACATGAAAGAATGGTTTCGCGCGAGTTTGTCGTTGTGAGGAGCGATAGCATCATCTCCTCGAATTCGGACGTGGAGAACGAGTCGCCGAACGAAAACGGCAATAATAACGATGCGGCTAGTGCCACCACCAGCGCGACGACCACGACCACGGCCACGACCACAGCCAGTGTGACTTCGCCGCTGTGGGAATGGATCGAGACTGAGGACATGATTGTGCCGCGATGGATGTTTGACGAGAAGAACAAAAGGTCCTCCGGGCTGTACAGCCTGGGCAAGAGGTTTCGTGATCAGCGCTGGGAGAGCGCGGCTAAGGGTAGCGGCAAGGACGAGAAGGGTGGCGGGGAAGCTGGCGATTTGGCTGGGGCCGAGGAATCGGTAGTTGAGAGTGCCGTGGGTGAGGCAAATGACACAAAGGAGAGAAGCCCCAAGAGAGTCAAGACCATGCGTGACGGAGCAGTAGATATAGATGGTGATGTTGAGATGGCGGATGCATGAGACGAAACCCTCTTAGTGATCCTCCGGTCCTATCATGGGCAAAGGCTCCGAGTCGTGTTTGTCACTCCAGGTCATCACAGTGGGCGCGACGAGGATGTACGTCTTCTGAGCAAAAGTCGGCGAAGGACGGGAAACACGGGCCAAGAAGAGATACGGTGCGAGGGAATTATGGCAATTTTCAGACTGGGATTCTGCAAAGTTTCAACTTTCTTTGGTCGTATATTCATTCGAGGGGAAAGATTCAGTGTATACCAAAGATACCCACCGTGCACGAACGCAAAACAAGTATGACGACAGGCAACGAAGAATACGATTAACGAATTTATGAGTATGGATCGACGGGAGTGAGAAGTTCGTGGGACCGCTGGTAGGATCATCAAACATGGATGAATAATAAGGTGCAAGGCCAAGATGTTAATATTGCCAAGTCTTCCTCGTAATGTGAAAGCCTCAGAATATGGCCTGCAAAAAGGGCTTTATTATATCATGTATTTAGGATCAATCACCGCCTTGGTGTACCCCTGTAACACACCTTGTAAATTTGTATTTCTAACCCAAAAAAAATACATATATATATATATGTATATATTATTATTATTGGTAGGGATACTTTGCTCTGTACGTAACTACGGTATGTTAGGATTTCACACCCCGGGGCTTTGTATCGGGATGCAAAAAAGGGACGGTATATTCGAGCTATGATGCTAGTAGTAGTAGGTATTGGCACTCCAGATCTGTGCAACCACTATGTATGTATGTAGTATTAGTAACACGGGGGACGTGATTTTAAGCGCCGCGGCGCTGCCCGCGGCTTGTGCCCGTTGAAGATCACCTACTAAGATGCGGAATACAACTGCGCAGGCTTTTTTTTTTTTTTTGGTTCGATACTGTGAATCTTGGCGGCGGCGCTTTCAAATTAGGTCTAACCCCCCCCCCCCCCCCCCCCACCGGCCAACGGGTGATCTCTTTGAGAAAGTGTTCGCGGCAGGTCAGTCGAGTCGTGTCTCCAGTCCATATGATGGTTGCACAATGCGCCGTCCTTGCCCTTTTTTTTTTTTTTTTGAATGCCGGCTCTGCCCCGTCGGACGTGGGAGGTGAAGAAAGTACCACAACACACAATCTTAACCGGAGAATATTGATTTTTTTATTTTTATTTTTTATAATTCTCTTCGAATTTATTTTGGTCTTTCTTAAAGCGTCTTGCAATCCCGTGAGTTTTGCGTTTGGGTTCTAATACTTGATTATCTCGGTACATTTTAGGTAAGGGGTCAAAAATTATCATTCTCCTATCACATCATCTTACTCCTCGCCTGGGTCGCCCTTCTCAATCATCCTTACTGCCGTTCCTTAAGGGCATAATGTGCTTTGGGCTAATCCAAGCTTCCTTTACTTTAAAAGCATAGTTCCGTCGGCCATTATTTTCAGGGAGGCGTCGCAACGCTCGGCGGTTCAGTGGTATTGCCTTTGCTATGTACTTATCTTCCTTTTTTTAGCACTCTCGCGCCAGTGAGCGGGGGAAAGGAACAGTCTGGAGGGAATCGAGGCACTCAAGCTTGAACCTGTGCTACTACTACGCTTTCGATAGATTCCTTGCCAGCTGCTGCCCACTTGATTCGCTGGGGCTTCGCGGCAATGGTTTGCAGCTTTCTCTTTGCTCCGATCATCCTACTGCCGAGTTGTCGAACAGCGCAGTCAGGAGAAGGGTGCGGTTGACCTGAAGCGTAGAACAAAGATCTCCATCCCTGTCGGAAATCCCAGCATAAAGAGCAAAGTTCAGGAGCCGATGTTGCTCGACCAGAAATCTGATGTGGAGATATTAGGGCGAAAAGGGGACCACCGACAGTTCGACCATCGTCGCCCCCCCCCATGGATGCCAGAAGATCAGTCATGCAGGAGATTCTCGGCAATGGGTTTGACCTCGCCGGGCCACACAGCTGGAGAGGTTTGCACTGGGCTGTCATCAACGGGAACTTCGAAGCAGCGAGAAGCTGCTGGTCGACGAGGGTGCGGATCCTACTGGACCTCGAAGCAGACATTGACATTGACACCAAGTGCGAGAGGGGTTTAACACCGCTTCATGGCGCGGCCGGCCCTGGACAAGACCCCATGCTCCAGCTCTTGGTTGGCAGGGGGGGCAAACATCGACGAGCGTGGGAACTCGGACCAGACCCAGATGCAGAAGACCCAGAGGGGTATGATATACGCCACGAAAGCTTGGTAGCTCCCAGCACCACGGGGAAATCTCGAGTCGGATGAATGGGTATACGCGGCCGCAGCATGGTGATGATGATACGACGGCGCGGAGGGTCGCGAAAGGAGGCGATGGGTCGGACGACGAGGGAGGAAAAGAAGAAGCGGCAAAGCTCTAGACTGGGCTCTGAGGCGGTCAATGACGGGTCAAGTTGGAAGGTACCAACCAATAAGTTCTAGACGGACAAGTCAGCGGTGGCCCTACATGGCTCTAGGGTGTGTGTGGACGAGGACTCGGAGGAGTCTCTGGCGTATTCAAGATACGATAGCAGCTGGAAGTTGATGGCTGGGTGCACAAGGGTCTTCTCAGCGCCGACGTCCTGCCTATTCTTCCCAAGTTAGCCCCCCGAATCCCAAGCAAGAACCCCATCCCAACCCCACCACCACCAACAAGCCCCATCGGCAGACCCCAGCCGTATAATCTCCAGCAAATCCCCTCCCTCCCCATCCTCGTCTCTTCATTTCTATCTCATCTTTCTCTTTTTCTTGTCCGAGTTCTTTTTTCGCCCCCGCTTTTCCAACCTTTTCATGACCTGGTTTCTATTATTATCTATACTTCTTTCTTTTCTTTTCTTTTTCGTTTATGCATCCCATTATTGCCTGCAGAATTCTCTTATCCTTTCTTTTAATTCATGTTTTACCTTTGCATCCTCCTATTTTTATCTCATATCTTGTCCCACAGGTGAGTTATTTCTTTTTGTATTTCATTTGATAGAATTCAAAACACAAAAGATTCCGTCTGTCTCAGATCGATATCCTCTTCCGCTGGACGTCGCGGGACGCGGCGTAGGGTTCCTCAATAATTATTCAAATATAGCTCTTTCTTTCAGCTCTATATCGTGTTAATTTATCCTCGGTAATCACTAACCACCAAGTTTATAAGCATGTTGCTATATACTTTACAGCTCATCCTTAATATGACTTCCCTCCTTTGCCTCCTCTTCCCTCGCCCTATCAAAACTCTCATCCTCAAACCGCCTTGACTTGGGATTCTTCTCCACCTCCTCTTCCTCGCCCTTCTCGATCTCAGCCTCCTTTGGCGGCAGCCCCTTCCTCTTCCTATCCATTGCCGCAATCTCCTCATCATACACAGTCCACTCGGGGACCTGCCTCCTCGCCCTATCCAACTTGGGCTCCTTTGTCATCGGATTATTGCACAGATCGATCGTTCTCGCCTCTGCCAAGCTCTCGTCCGAGCACCACGTCTCGCACCAGAGCCACTCCTGCGGCAGGCTGTGGATGCGCAGCTGGTGCTGCATGTGGTTTGGCAGATCCTGGTCCAGATTCGACAAGCTGCCAGGGTCCGCGCTAAGCGAGTGATACTGCTGCCGCAACCTGTCTCCGGCCGCGATCTGACGGAACTTCTTGAGATCCACCACATACAGAGCAGAAATGTGGTAGGGCTTCCCTCGGAGAAAATTTGCCCAGTACCCTTGCTTCCAGAAGCGGAATCCCTCCATCTCGGTGCGACTGTCGCACATTGGCGTGAAACCATATGGAGCACCCTCGAGGTCGTGGTTCACAAGTTCAATCATGTCCGTGCGCACGATCTGGTCGGCGTCAACGAAGATGACCTTGTCGAGAGACAGCGGGAAAAGTACGTCTAGGAACAAGATCTTGTAGCCCCAAATCTCACGCTGCTTTTCCTTCTGCGCACGGAGCCAGTGCGGCCACTTGTACGTCACCATCTCGTACTTGAAGCCGTACTCTCTTGCCAGGTGGGGGATGAAGTCCTTGAACGATGGAGACAGGAACTGCTCGATAAACCAAAACTTCACGGTGTGGTTGGTATGGGCCATGACCGATTTCATCATGATGTTCAGCATGCGCTCGTAGAGGTGACCCGAAGCAACCGAGAAGATGTTGATCTCAGCGTGTTCTGTGTCAGAAACCGACTTGGTCCCTGTGCTGCCACCGCCAAAGAGGCTCTCGGCGAACCTCAGCCCCTTTCCAACAATGTCTTCGGGCTCCTCCTCCTCTACCGAGACCTCGAGCACATCCTCTTCCTCCATGCCAGGCTTTCGCTTCAGCCGAGGGTATAGGGTGGTTCCCTGGAAGTCCATGAGAGCCACCGCGTTTCCTTCATCGCCAGATGCAGCGGAGTAGCCACGGGTTCCAAGCGACTCAATCTCGTATATCTCTGAGCTACGGCCGGCCTTGAGGTCGATGTGATAGAACCCGGGGTTGGCCTTGAACTGGAAGTAGCCAAGGTTTGCCATGACGATGGTGTCGGCAAAGTGCGGGTCTGTTTCGGTAGCCAGGACGAGCTGCGCTCCCCTGGGGGCGGGCCCAGCCGTCTCGCGAGAGTGGCCCTCGATCAGGATGTGCTCGAGCTCGTAGACAGCAGTGACGTCTGCCTTGACTGAGCCAAGTTTGATGTTGTCGAGGTCATGGACGGAAAACTTGGGCGCAACCAGCCAGGCTGGAGGGATATTCATGCCTGCAGTAAGCAGCGCTTCGGATGGTACGCCTTTGAAGACAGCACCAATAGGCTTGACCTTTCCACTCTCGTCGAACGACGGCGACGACTCAAGTACATAGCGGAAGAACCTCTTGACAGGTAGTTCCTCGAGCTTCTGCTTGGGATTCATGTAAATCTTCAAGTATACACCCTCCATCTCTGACAGGGTCTTGAGAATGGGGATCCATCTCTGGGCCTGTTCACTGGCGGGGTTGAGCAGAGCGGTGAAGTGAATGCTGGCAGACTCGGCGTTACCAACGTCGAAGAACACATGCTGGGTCCCCCAATTTTTGAAGACGTCTGTCCGGGTAGGCGGGGTCTGCTCAAAGATGCCCTCGGGGAGATCCGAAATTCCCGATATGGAAGTGACAGAAGTCAACTTAGCAGCCCCGATCGGCCCGGGAACCTTTTCGCCAATCCCGAGGGCGTCAATGGCCTTGTAAACAGGGATAATGCGCTTTGTCTGTTCGAATTCCAGTAGCTGCTGAAAATCGTCGGCGAGGAAGGGAGGGTTGGCGCCTATCGGACCGACAATACGACCATTGAGAATAAGATTCTGTGAGCCAGGGGCGAGAGATAGGTCGTCGAGGAAGTTCGCTAGGGCCAAGTCGAGAGCCTCATCAACTTCATTCTCCTTCACAATTGCTTGCATCTCCTCGAGCTTCACCACTTCTAGTAACTCTGCCTCCTTCCCGACTAGCGATGAGATGAGTTTGGAGGCGCCCGAAGCGGTTCTAGGGTTGTGTGCAATATCTACTCTGATGCCTGGGTTGTTTTCCCTGAACTGAATTGCATTGAACAGGAGTTCCAGTCCAGCATCGGTGCTCAGATCAGCAACCACGGTCAGGGCAGCCCAGTGCTCCTTGGTAGTTTCAGTGTCGGGCTCAATGACGGGAAGCTTGCTGAACATCGCATCGTGATCCGAGTATATCTTGTGAATATCGGCAATGCGGATTGGGTTGTCGTCGTTAGGAACGATGTGGACATTACGGCGGGCCAGAGCATCCTCCAGAAACATGCCAGGGATCCAGACTGTATCATCGATATTGCCCATAAAGAGGCCCTGTTGAATTGTCTGCAAGTCCCAGCCGAGTCGTTGACTGATAAGGCTCATCCACCGGCCAGACCGAGGAAACGCGACTCCATTGACGAAAAGCGGTGGCACCTCCGAGTTGGCATAGAGTCGGAGGATCCAAGCCTTGGCATGACCAACATTGATTCCGAGCGACTCATTGTCGGCAATTCCAGTAAACGGGAGAGGATCAGTCTCGGGCAAGGGTTCGCGCTCTTTCAGAGCTTCCTCGTATGCTGCGGAATCCGGACCCACCACCTCAGCATTAGCATCCAAGGCCTTAAGATAGGCGATCATAGCTTCTGGACCATATGCCTGGAGGATGTGATAGAGGACTTTGGCCTGCTGCTTGGACACATCCGACTTCTCCATGGGAACGAGGCCAAATCTGATAGGAAGCATTCGCTCGACAAAGCCCCAAAGCTGCCCTGTGACAAGAGCGACATCTTCGGGATCAGCGAAATCAACAGGGACAACAAGCGTAAACATCTCGCGTCTGACGGCAGGGAGTTGGCCAGGCATCATGCGCTGCATGAGCTGTATTAGGAAAGTTAGTAAAATAAATGCAAAGATGCTTCATTGGGCACACGTACCGTATACATGCTAGAGGGCCATTTTTCGTATCGGTCATCCTTCACGATATCATTGAGCCACATGATGACATTTCCTCCCTCTATGTCGTCGCGCCAGTCAAATCTAGGACCATCTTCGTCCCGGGAGCCTTGCTTGGTCACTTCCTCGTGGCTCAGCAGAGAAATAGCCTCAGATCCAGTGAGCCCGAGGGCACGAACGGCATCAATCAAGTTTCGCTCTTTACGAAGCATATCGATGAGGGTGTAAGTTTCGATCTGGCGCTCGATGAGTTGAATGCCATTCATCCAAAGGACGCTATAACCACCAGGGACCATGTTGGCTTGGTTCTCCTTATACTCCTCGATGAACTGCTCGGAGGCGTTGTGGCTAGCGATAAGTGTTGAATACTTGGGGAAGTCCTGAGTAACCTTCAAAAGAGTGTCCATGGGGTTTTTACTGGTAGCTATGAAGGAGGCAGCGCTTAGTCCGAGATGGGAAAGCTCCGAGGACGAAAGGGGTTTCAGATCGGCAACCTCTTCCACCCCGTCCAAGACAACCTGAGAAGAGTCGGTGGCGGGCTTTATCGGTTCGGAATCCGACTCGCGATCGTCAATAACAATGTAGTCGGTCCTCTTCAAAGCCAATTCGACGCCATACCCGCTAACTGGCAAGGGGCTTCCATCCACCGACTTGCTCCTCCTGTACCTCAGTCGATAGGAGACTTCGCCCTTCTGGGCTTTTTGGTACAATATTTCGTGGTAGTTGCCCCAGCAGGCGCATGTAATGTCGGCATAGAGGATTGCATCCGGACCAGAACCCATCGACCTGTCGAAAGGGAGTGTTTCGGGGGCTGGCGCAGAGCGGACTGCGCCATGTACAGTTTCCAGCAACGGGTCGCAGTACTGCTTTCCATCCATCCATATCCATTGCTTGCAGCTATCTTGGGATCCAACCAGTGACGGTGCTACGGCGGTGTCATAGTATTGGTAGTGGGCTTCGATTCGGGGGGCCGCGGATCGCATGGACAAGGCTAGTTTGAAGGTTGATAGTGTTTCGGCGTTCGAAATGATTCCATCTTTCTCGATAACTTCCAGGAAAGCATCATATAGCTCCTTGTCTGTGGTTGCCTTTGCAAAGTCTCCTCGGGCGATTCGGTCAAGAAGGGGGAAATATGCGGTTTCGTTCTCGGACGCTGTTGTTTCTCTAGATCAATGTTGGCATCTAAAAATGGCCTACAGACTACAGGGTACTTACAGGAGCTCAACTATGTACGGGGGAGCAGGGAAGGCGGCGTTCATGGAAATATCCACCGAGGGAGCTGCCGAAGCTGGGGCATAATTCAACAAGCCAGCGCCCAGGGCCAGAGCGGTCAAGCTGCTCGGCAGCCGCAAACCCCCAAACATGACGGGTAACTAGGTGTGCTGGAAACCCCTTGATGCTGGATCAAGACTGTGGTCGCATTGAAGTATGGAGGCAAAGGAGTGGAGGAGCTGGGTTATAGCTTTGAGTTGGATGACTTGCGGAGGTTCGATGTGCCCCTCCCAGAGCTGGAGAATCACAATGATAGAAGATATATACTCGGCAAAGACCGACCGATAGTGTAGCGGAAAGGAACCCTAGAAACTGTTGCTCGCGCACACAGAACGATTTTGCCCCAGATTATCTGGTGCTAAGAAATGTTCAAAGTGAGAAATTCACGACACTTGTCAAGATCAAAACGCTGCTGGAAGGTACATCTCGGGGGCTGCTTTCATGAGACCGAACACCCTCGAGGTGCAGCTGCAGCAAAGTGAACACTTTACCAACAAGCATGCTTCCTAAAACGGGATAGCGCGGCCGTGCCTGCATCGTGCTGCCAGCGTGCAGACCGTTTCAGCAGGAAAAGGTTCCAAGGTCAAACAACTTCCACCTCAATTAGTTCTTCGCGATTGCGCAAGAATGGTCATGGACTTGAACTTCTGGAAACCGAGCTTTTCTTTAATCGGTGACTTATGCTCTTGTTTTTAGGTAATGATGATATATGTCTATGAAGATACTCAGCTCCAGTAGAGCTTGCCGGTACTGCTCTGTTTGCACCGCCGGTGTAGGGATGACACCAGCCACTGATTTGTGGCGCAGTTTGGCATCTTGACAGTTTTGATCAAGGAAAACGCCACCTTTGACCCGTGCTCGGAGCAGGAACTACCCTCCCTCCGACAGCTGTCTCGCTAAAAGTGGGACCCGGACCTAGCTAGATCCAATTGAACAACTCCCACACAACCTCAGCGGGCGCACAAGCTGTCCTCTGGTGGGATTTGACACTGGACACGAAGCACGGCTTCACCTTAGAAGCACCTCTCCCACCCGCTTACAGCCAGGCTGTTATTTCTTCTGCCACTTTCAACCACCTTTCATGATTCCTTCCGACTGAAGCCCCCTGTTTTCTCTTCTTGTCATTGTCCCCGTCGTCCACTGCTCTGCCAGCCAACTCCTTGGCCTGGTACACACCGTCTCTCTTCGTTCTCGCTGCCACCCACTCCTTTTTGATGCTTGAGTGACGCTTGGGCATCTCTCTCCCCATACGGCCGCCAAAATGACCTCTAGTGGAATGTTGACCAAGGTTCGTTTATATCCACCGAGCTACATATTTTTTGCCAAAGCCAATTCAGCATGCTGATATCCACAAAGTTCGAGTCCAAGTCGTCGCGCGCAAAGGGAATCGCCTTCCACCCCAAGCGGTAGGTCAACTTCACGAAGTGCCCCACTAGCCGCCACCTCGTAGCTCCAAATTCCCCAAAAACCCTGTACGAGGTCATCTACTAACATGCCTTGGCTTGCTCCTGCAGACCATGGATCCTCGTGTCTCTCCACTCGTCCACCATCCAGCTCTGGGACTACCGCATGGGCACCCTCATTGACCGGTTCGAAGAGCACGACGGCCCCGTTCGAGGAATAGACTTCCACAACACCCAACCCCTGTTTGTGTCTGGAGGGGACGACTATAAGATCAAGGTGTGGTCATACCAGACTCGCCGCTGTCTCTTTACGCTTAATGGACATTTGGACTATGTTCGGACGGTCTTCTTCCACCACGAACTACCATGGATCCTCTCCGCTTCGGACGACCAGACCATCAGGATATGGAACTGGCAGAACCGATCCCTCATCTGCACCATGACGGGCCATAATCACTACGCAATGTGCGCCCAGTTCCACCCCAAGGATGATCTCGTCGTTTCCGCCTCCCTCGACCAGTCCGTCCGGGTGTGGGACATTTCTGGCCTCCGCAAGAAGCACTCGGCCCCGACTTCGACCATGTCCTTTGAGAATCAAATCGATCGAGCGAACGCAAACCAGACCGACATGTTTGGAAATACGGATGCTGTTGTCAAGTTTGTGTTGGAGGGTCACGACAGGGGTGTCAACTGGGTGGCCTTCCACCCGACAATGCCGCTCATTGTCTCTGCTGGCGATGATCGTCTAGTCAAGTTGTGGAGGATGAGCGAGACCAAAGCTTGGGAGGTGGATACATGTAGAGGGCACTTCCAGAACGCATCGGGCTGTCTGTTCCACCCCCATCAGGATCTGATACTCTCCGTCGGCGAGGACAAGACCATCCGTGTGTGGGACCTCAACAAGAGGAACTCTGTGCAGTCTTTCAAGAGGGAAAATGACCGCTTCTGGGTGATTGCTGCGCACCCCGAAATCAACCTATTCGCTGCCGGTCACGACAATGGTGTCATGGTATTCAAGCTGGAGAGGGAACGGCCCGCGTCTACCGTTTACCAGAACAACCTCTTCTATATCACCAAGGAGAAACACGTCAAGTCGTACGATTTCCAAAAGAACGTCGAGAGCCCGACACTTCTCTCGCTAAAGAAATTCGGCAGCCCTTGGATCCCTCCGAGGACTCTTTCCTACAACCCTGCCGAAAGGTCCATTTTAGTTACCTCTGCCGCCGACGGAGGATCTTATGAGCTTGTAAATCTTCCTCGCGATGGTTCAGGTGCTATCGAACCTACCGATTCCAGGAGGGGCACAGGCAACTCGGCCATCTTTGTTGCGCGAAATCGCTTTGCTATCCTCAACACGTCTAGCCAGACCATTGACATCAAGGATCTCTCTAATAATGTGACCCGTTCCTTCAAGCCTCCGATTGGAACCACGGATATCTATTTCGGCGGCACTGGCAATCTTCTCATCCTGACCCCTACCGCCATCCATCTGTACGATATCCAACAAAAGAAGAGCACCGCCGAGTTTGCCGTCAACGGTGTCAAGTATGTGGTCTGGTCGAACGATGGTCTCTACGCTGCTCTCCTCAGCAAGCACAACGTTACCATTGTCAGCAAGTCTCTCGAACAGATGTGCACACTCCACGAGACGATTAGGATCAAGAGCGCTACGTGGGATGATACCGGCGTTCTGCTCTATTCGACTCTCAACCATGTCAAGTACACGCTGCTCAATGGCGACAATGGCATAGTTCGCACTCTCGACCAGACCGTCTATCTTGTGAAGGTGAAGGGTCGCAATGTGTATTGTCTTGATCGGTCTGCCAAGGCCAAAATCCTGACCATCGACCCTACGGAGTACCGCTTCAAGATGTCCCTCGTCAGGCGCAACTACGAGGAAATGCTGCACATCATTCGTACCAGCAGTCTGGTTGGCCAGTCCATTATTGCTTACCTCCAAAAGAAGGGATACCCCGAAATTGCTCTGCAATTCGTCCAAGATCCCACCACCAGGATCGAACTCGCCATTGAGTGTGGTAACTTGGATGTCGCACTCGAGATGGCCAAGCAGCTCGACAAGCCCAAGCTCTGGAGTAGATTGAGCACCGAGGCCTTGGCGCATGGCAATCACCAGATTGTTGAGATGTGCTACCAGAAGCTCAAGCAGTTTGACAAGCTCTCCTTCCTCTACCTGGTCACTGGTGACCACAACAAGCTTTCAAGAATGGCCAAGATTGCAGAGCACCGCGGTGACTTCACCGCTCGATTCCAGAACGCCCTCTATCTCGGCGAGGTGGAAGACAGAATACAAATGTTCAAGGAGATTGACTTGTATCCTTTGGCTTACATGACGGCGAAGGCCAACGGGCTAGAAGAGGAGTGCCAGACGATGCTGGAAGCCACTGGGCTCACCGAGGAGGAACTCTCAATGCCGACTATCGGCCAGCCGTTGAAACCGCCAAAGGCAGTTATCCCAACTCACAAGGCCAACTGGCCTACTAAAGCCACGTCACAGTCCGTCTTTGAAAAGGCCCTGCTTGGGCAGATGGAAGGACTCAGCATCGAGGATGAGCCGGTGGCCGCGAACGGCTTTGCGGATGATGATGTGGACGGTGGAGCCAAGGATGTGATGATGGCAGAGGGGGGTGACGACGACGACGCGGCCGGTTGGGACATGGGTGACGATATTGTCCCTGAGATTGAGAGCTCCTTTGTCAACGTGGACAGCACTGAGGCCGGTGGTCCTGCCAGCAGTGAAGCAGACATGTGGGCGAGAAACTCGCCGCTCGCTGTTGATCATGTTGCGGGTGGCTCCTTCGAGTCTTCCATGCAGCTATTAAATCGGCAAGTGGGAGCCGTCAATTTTGCGCCACTCAAACCACGATTTCTCGAGGTTTACCAAGCGTCAAAAACATATCTCCCTGCATCGTCTGGCCTGCCACCACTTGTCAACTATGTGCGCAGGACGATAGACGAGACAGATGTTCGCAAGGTGTTGCCAGTGATACCGCGCGACCTCGAGTACCTTGCCACCAATGATCTGCAGCGTGGTTACGATGCTATGAAGGGCAACAAGCTTGAGGAAGGTCTGAGGATCTTCAGAGGCATCCTTCATGCGGTGCTCATCAATGCTGTTGGAAGTGACAGCGAAGTGGACGAGGCGAAGAAACTCATCTCCTCTGCCAGCGAGTATGCTGTGGCCATGTCGATTGAGCTTGAGAGAAGGAAACTGGGGAGTAACGAAGCAATGCTGAAGGATCCCAAGTTGCTCAAGCAAAGTCTAGAACTGTCAGCCTACTTCACTATCCCAAAAATACAAGTCCCTCACAGGCAATTGGCACTCTTTGCTGCCATGAACTGGGCAATGAAGGCAAAGAACTACAGCTCTGCCCTGAGCTTTGCCAACAGGATTCTAGCCAATGGCCAGAGTAACAAGATCTCTGAAGCGGTTAGTGCATCCTCATCATTCTGTGCAGCAAAACTCCTAGCTAACATGTGTCTGCAATACTTCAGGCCCGTAAATACAAGCCTCAGCTAGAGCGCAACCCCAGTGACGCCATCGAAATCGAGTTTGACCAGTTCGCCGAGTTCGAGATCTGCGCCGCCTCCCACACTCCCATCTACAGCGGCACGAGCTTCGAACAATGCACCTTTGACGGCGCGAAGTACCACTCCAAGTACAAGGGCACCCTCTGCACGGTGTGCGAGGTGTGCGAAGTTGGAAAGAGTGGGAGCGGCCTCAAGCTGTTTGCGTAGGTGGGCAACGGAGGCGGGAAGCTGCGTTGAAAGCGGCGTAATGGCATGGTCGTTTGGCGGCTGGTGACCCGGAACTTGGATGCTCAGAGCAGAGAACCAGGCTTTTGGGAAACGCGGATGGACGCGCGATAGTTCCATGGCCAGAGAAACTGTGCTAGGTCCATTCACGCCGATGGAGGGCGGGCGTATGAAGAGAAATGAAACTAGTATGGGTAGAAAGTAGTAAGGGTAGGCTGGGTGAGATGTGGCTGGTTTATTAGCAGCAATTCTTTATTTTCTCTTATTCAGAGCACAGGGAAGACAAAAATGATATTTTTTTATCCAAGCTCTATACATAGACGGTTCCATCTCACTTGCTTCAGCTGACCCCTTCTGTCGACGTAACTCAAAATATCCCTCCATACATTGCATCCAGCTGGGAACATCAATACCTACAGTAGTTGAGGAAGCCTCGTCATATATGGCCCACGATTGTCGACTCCCTATACTAGCATTGGGTCTCTGCTGGATCTGCTCTGTGAAAATATGACGGGACATTTATAAAAGCCGCAGCTTTAAATAAGTTGGATCAACGACCGAGAAAGCATCCCGGTTTGCAAAGATGTTCGTTCAGTGGGAAGACGGGAGAAACATTACCTCGCAACAGCGGCAAGAAATACCACTACTACTTTACTAACGAGAGAGAAAAAAAAAACATCAACCTACGCCAGCAGACAAAGCTGTACCTAGCAAAAGGAAGCGGGAAACTTTCCAATCGACCTCGACATCTAACCTGGTGCTTTTATAAAATACTACATGTCCCACGTCAGCTATGGGTCTTCGGTAACCTCGCCGTAGCTCTTAGGGGGTGGAGGGGGGGGGGGGGGGGCATGGAGGGAATAACAAACAAGAACAAAATAAGCACCACCTGGCCACCTGGCCACCCACCCACTGGTCGCCCGCCACCTTGACTTTTGGGACCGAAGCACTCGAGAATTCCGCACGTCAAGGTTCGCAGCGCGCCGACACCTTCATTCCACCCACCAGGCTTGTCCGAGTATGCCTGTAAATCAACCATGGCGGTGGATGCTCTTCTGAAAACTAGGAGCCTGCGACATGACGTCGCGGTCTCATGCTGCCTATTTTATCCCCCTCCCCCAGTCCTATTGGAAGAAAATGGAAGGCATTGCCGTCTGCCTGCTTTGTATGTACCGGAACGCAGGTAGTATGAGTTCATATTACTTTCTAATTTCTCGGGTAGATAGGAGATTGACGATGCCAAGAGAAACCCCTATAGGTAGCCCGGAGACGTGAGAGCAAACGGAGCAAGACACCGTAACGCTATGTAGTTTATTTTCCCTTGCGTCTAGGACTATGAGTTGGGAGGAGGGGGGTGGGGGATAGACATGTTATTCTATGCTGTTCAACAACAGCTAGCATACCACCCTCTCTCTGCCCGTGTATAGCTGCAGCACTTTCTAACAGCCACGAACGACTCCCAGGATAGAAATGCATTCCACATGTTGTTGCCTCTTTCGGCCCATTCCACCTCTCCCTCACCCCTCCCAGTCGCAAGCCAAAGCTCAGCACCAAGCACACCACCGCCCGAATACCCGACTACACAATCGTCTCCAATTCCCTCGCGTATCCCAGGGTATTCTTAATAACCATTTGGCTCATCTCCTTATCTCCCGCCATGACGGCCTCTCCATCTCCAGCCTCGGCCGTGGAGGCAGAGGAGTCCACGTCTGGGAAGAAGATGGTGCTATCCCTGACGAGCCAGCCGCGGGAGCGGGCGTACGAGATGACGTCGCCCTCCGAGTCGAGGAAGAGAAGGGACTTGGTGCTGCTGAGGGGGAGGGAAGGGTACGCGCGCTCCGAAGAGGAGGCGATTTCGCTGCGAATTTGGGCGCGTAGGATCTGTTCGTAGGGCGAGATGATAGTTAGTACGAGTCGGAAACGAAATCAGCATCGCCAGGGAGCTAGAAGGGAAGTGGGAAGAACACAGCAGGAACGTACCTCACTGAAAACCCCATACTCATCACAAGGCGCCTCCCCCCTCTTCATAGCCCTCCAAACCTGATCATAGCTCCCCTCCATCAACCACCTCTCCAACCTAATCGGGTACCCCAAAAACTTATCATCCTCCACGTCATGGCCCCTGGCCGTCAGGCTCTCAAGCTGGGAATGAAACTCGCCGTACCGCCCCTGGGTCAGCAGCAGCAGCAGGTACAGTCCGGTAATCTTGCTCTGTTCGGCCGAAGGCTTGACCCCCTTCGGGGCCCCACTGGTGTAGAACGGCTCCAGCTGCGCCACGTACCGCGTAAATGCGTCGGCCTTCTTCGCGCGGATGGAGTACAGGGCGCCCTGCTCGTAGGTCGATCGTGCTAGCGTGTAGAGGACGGGTGAGAGGGACGGCGACGGCGTGAGCGCGTTGAGCTGCAGGAGGGCAAGCTTGGCTTTGGAGAGGGCGGTGGATGCGGTGGCGTACGAGGTGGTGCTGCCCGTTTGAAGTTGGGTTATTACTGTTTTGAGTTGTTTTTCCGCCATGGTGTCGGTCGATCAGTATAGTGCGGTTGTGCTGTGCAGTGTAGCGTTTTGGAAGGTTAGCAACTCGTGGCGAGAGTGCGTTTGGTTGATGGTCAAGGGTGTTGCTCCCGACTTGATTGACAGGTCGGTGGGTTGGCGGAGATGGCTGCGAGGGTTCTAACAGAGTAAGGGAAGCTGGAGAAGCCTAACAGGTACTTCCAGGTTCAGAATTGAGTGATTAGGGACAATTGGGCAAGGCTGCAGCCAGAATCTTGTTGGCTGCTGGTTAATGTGTTTGTTATTGCTGGCGGGATGTCGAAGCCAGCGGCCAGGCTGAGAGAGGCTGACTGACGAGTGACGAATTGCCCTTGCCTGCCTGCCTCGTTGGCGGGGATCTGTGTATCTGCTTGATAGTGGGGCCCAGAGCGTTCAGCTCCTTCCCTGCCAAGACTTTGTTGGAAAGTATCTGCACGTGATTCCCGATAAGATTATGTCCATGTTAGATTTGAACAAACCTGTGTTGCGAATGTAGCAATGTACCTACATTCTAGCCATCCTCGATGTCTCATCATCCGGCAATCTTGGCCGTGATCAGGCCATTCACCTACAGTTTTCCAAACTGATGCGTCCATGAGGATTTGCGAGAGTGAAAATTAGAGTCGGCGACACAGCCACATTCGGCTGTACACAATTTCGTTGCACAAAGATATCCTTGGGCCGGATAATCCATCTCTGCCTGTTTTGTCGGCGGTAAATCGCCAAGGTTGAGTCCCGGAAGGCAGGCAGGGCTTTCTGGCCCAGATGGAATAGATAAGAGTTCAGCTCTGAGACGCGTAGTCTTCCACGAGGCCTTTCCAACGGGCATGGTTGGGCATCATAGAGGCTTCGTGGGGTGACTTACAAGACTGTCTCAGCCCGGCAAGCAGGCTATCACTGGACTGCCCAATGGGCTCTCAGCCCAGTTAGCCTTTTCTCTTACATACATGCCAACTTTGAGCCTATTATAATTTGTGCGGTGGAAAGTCGCCAAAGGAGAGAAGTTTATCTTTCTTATAGTCCGACTTGGCTACTCCGAGTCGCTGCTGCTCCCGGCCATTTTTTTGCCCGAATAGGGCTGGCCACCTTGCCTGCGCCTCAGTTTTGTTGAAACAGACCTTCCCTTCGTTGAAACATCAGGTCATGGCCCCGCCTGAGCATGTGAAATGAGGGCCTTATATCCGGCCTCCATCCAGAGACTCCGTACATTGGTGCATTTGGCGCTCCTGGACAAGTGGAAAACGACAGAGAAGGAGTAAAAACAATACCAAATTGTACTTCTTGTTTGGAGTGCTATTTGTGAATATAGGGCAAACGCCGAAAATAGAAACAAGAAGTTGAAGTTTCGAGGCGTGGCTGAGCAGGCACGGCGGCGTTCATGTCCATGCAACCATGTAGGGCGATATGGACAGGCTTAGACACACTGCAAAAGTCTGATGATTTTGCCGCTGTTATTTGTTGATGCTTCTGGCGAATCGTGCCATTTGTTAGCCATGTTGTGCTCGCAACTGCTCGTCAAATGGACGGCGAGATATTTTGGTGACAGCCCTGCAAACGCTCCGTCGACGGCTGTGGCACATGTCCACAGCCGGGAAGGTACGACTTCCAGCACATTGAATGAAAAACCTTGGTGCCTTCCTTCCGTTAAATAGGAGGACAGGCGCCATCCAGCCCAGGAATAATATGGGAGGAACATTGATTGCTACTTGCTACTTCCTCCGAGCTGCTCATTGATAGAGATAGATTGTGTTTTGCCGGCCTGCTCCTGCGTCTAGTTTCAATCACCAACGTCACTTTCTCCGCCGCAAAGCTTACAGTTCCTTAAATCTTTAACGAAACTAACAGCCCGGAAGGCCCTAACAGCAACATAGTAGCTAACTCCTAAGATTTCTTTTCCGACTGCCTTTGGCCAGAACTAGCCATTAGGCTGCACCTCATCAACCCGCCATAGCCTTTCGCCCTCCCTTTCCTACCCCTTCCTCTCTCTTCCACCCTCTTCAGTAATACCCACCTTCTACCACCTCGAGCTTCAGGTATCTTCGTATTCTGATCGCCCGAGCCCTATAGAAAGAGACGTGCTTGGACCTCGTTCCTTCTGACTCGAGATATCATTCCTTCGGATACCAACAACCCATCCAAAAGTGGAGAGCAAAGATAGCCCTGTGGAGGACACTGCCTGCGCTAACTGCCCTCGAGCACTGACAACAACCCGCCGTCTCACTCTACGCAACAGGATCGCGACGAAGAGCATTGTTATCTAACGCCAGAGATCTCCACAGGCTCTCCCTATATGCCAATGGACAGTCAGCCTGTCTGAAATTAATCGCCCAGCGGTGCTCAACATCTAATCGTATCTGCTTGTGTCTGATGCTAGACCATGACGTCCTACAGCACGGCATACGCAACTATGGGTGGTGGTGGAACCAGGGCTGCATCATCAGGTACGTTGACGATTATTTAACATTGAAAGAACGAAGGATAAAAAGAATCAAGTTGATAGCGAGATATGGACACCCCTCCTGCACGTTCCCACCCCATACACGCATTCCTATCACGCTTTGCTGGCTGCTCAGCGTCGCACGTTGCTGCCGAGTGGGATACGGTCCCAGTCCGACCGCCTCCTCTCGAGAATCAGCGGCGAAATGTTGCAGTTGAGATGAACGCAGAACTCGCAGCTTGCAGCAAGTCGGGGAGCGAGCTACTCGTGAACCCGCCATATATGACGCCTTCCTAAGTATAGGAGGGCGTTGGTCGGTAGAGGGCGAGGAGATATTGATGGAGCTGATGGAGCTGATGAAGCCGTCGCAGTGCTAGAAGTGAGAGTGGGCAGAGAGACCTGGAGAGAAAAGAAAAGCACGAGATATATCCAGGCAGCAAACAGCTAAACAGCGTAGACAAAAAGCAAGAATTCTTGAAAGACCCTCCCTCAACCCTTACAAGGCAGGTCCGTGGATCCGCTGTCGAAGAAACTAAAGATTATAGGTAATGGGGCGGAGCAACTGATTGGGATAGGACGCTCGTACATTCTTGTGGCGCGCATACAGGACAGATAGTAGCAGCTCAGCATTGCAAGTCCCGGGCACCTACTTAAGGGCATCAAAAGAAAAGGATCCTTCGAATTACATACCGAGAAAGAAAATCAATATCGCAAGGTATCCACACGGCATGCATTTTGTTCGACAGGTTTGCAACCAGATAAAAGGCGGCCACAGTCGCACCAGCGCAACAATAAAACTCCACGAGACGTACCACTGGGGCCGCGGATGCCATGAAGTTTGATGCACGACGGACATCACCTTCCACGTCCTATTTTCAACTATCGCCCTCACAGCCTCACTACAATCCGAGTCGCAATTACCGGCGCCGGGAAAGTCTCGACTTACGCTAGCGACGGCTTCTGGACAGGGTGGTGAACATGCAAAACACTGGCTTGCATAGGAGTGTTAAGTGTAATAATAATACTCGACCACCATGAAGCTATGTATGTACCATCAGCCCCACCCGCATCAGCCCCAACTGCGGCCGGGGGGAGACGGGTGACTTTGGCGGTCCTGGGCACATGAGTTGCATGGAAGTGAGAAAACCGACGTTAGCGGCGTGCATCCAGCTGCCGCTCAGCGAGTATTTCCTGGGCCTCCAACTTGGCATTGCATGGTGTGGCAGCGAGTGGCAGCGGGCCTGGATATTCCTCCAGACGTTTGGAGAGGCAATGTCACTACGGAAGTCCAAAGGAAGTCCAAAAGAAGTCTAGGCATCTAGGCATCTAGGCATCTAGGCACTCTCGACCCATCTTCTAATAATACAAGCCAACCCATTTCCATCCATTCCGCCCAGGAGATGACGAGTTGTTTTCCCCTCCTCCCTCTCATTTTCCCTATCGGCCTGACCAACCCCGACCGTAAACGCTCAAAGGAGATATAAACATACATACGTCAACCCTTTCCCCACCGACAAGCTCGTTCAATATCGCTTCCATTTTGACTTCCACGTCCGCATATTTGCTGTCGACGGCATCACCGCCCCGTATTTCGGTCCCGGCCCCAAACACCTGCGTCCTGGCTGTACCGGACCAACCTAGCGCCCGTCTTACGGATACATCGATCGCTTTGCCTCACCCCTGCGACGCTCACTCATCGCATCGCTGCACTGCGCTTTAGTGGAGCTGTCTTCAACATTTCCCCCATCCATCAATCCATCAAGTACCCCGCCCCCTCCTACAAACCACTGTCAAAGGACGCGCCGATTTGACTCTTTTACGGACTTTGCTTTCCTTCCAACCAAGCAAGCAGGACGCTCGCCCGCAGTCTCACCCACCCGCACCCACCCGCACCCAGCTCTCATCGCGGCGTTCCTCCGACTGCACTTTCCAGTTCGGATGCACCCTGCTGTCCGCTACGCCTTGTGATACCTCAAGCCTGCTACCGGTCTTGCTGTTGCTCTGTTTACGACTGGTCTAATACTGCTGCTGCTCTCTCTGTTGGTCTACCTCCCTGCCGTCCATCTCCATCCCCACTTTTTTCTTTCTTTTCTGTTTCTTTGTTTCTTTTGAATTCCACACGGCCTGCCTGCAAGCGCCAGCCGCCGCCTGTCATCCCATCAGCCAATGCGTTTCCCTCCCTGCACCACCACCTACTGCATGTACATAGGTCATGCGCAGCTTGTGGACCCCTCCTCTCAGCTTCCCACCACAGACGATATCTGTACATGTTCGGGTTGAGTGAAGCATAATCCCGTACCCAGTGATTCTCTTGTTTTTCTTGGGGGTGGCACCAAGACATACCTGCCGTGTCAGTCTGCTAGGTTCTCACCCGGCCCGGCTCTGGATCTGGACCACAGAAAAATACACGGAGTAACAAGGAAATACACTCGTACGGACGTACCCAATCTCCAAATTTATTACCATCCACCCGAAAACCTTACCCTCGTCCCCAACCCACCGGGCTGTGGAAACGGAAATCACACATTTTCGCCCGTCCCTCTCCCGAAATTGAGAACTTGGCTTTTACTTTGGGGAGACATCACTCATTCCCGCATTGTCGAATCATTCATTGGGTTTTCATGCGCCACCGCCCTTCTAGCTGCAACTTACACTCGGTACCTCGGGGGGGCTTACATTCTTGCTGACCTTTGTTCTTTTGGGTTTGCCTTATATGCAGGTGCGGGCCTGGCACAGAAGCCCAAAAACGACATGCCTGAACTAGGAGCAACATTCTATCCCGGCGGTGTCGATGACTATTATATGCCCGAAGTGGTAGCTCCGGCTCCTCAGAGGTAAGTGTGTGGTCATGGTTGACGTCCGCCTTTTCCAATAGTCCCACAACCTAGCTCTATTTTCCCGGTCCCACTCTGGCTCTCGGGGGGATACTGTACAGTGCCTTTCAGCCCATCTCTGGCTCGCAGCTTTCTAGAAGCACGAGCTTTGTGGTGTTATTATTGTCGTTATTCTCCGCCATTACCCTTCTACCCTTCACCCTTTTACACTCCGCCTGTTGCACATCTTTTTCCTTGGATGATATTCGCGTCTCTCCTTGTCCGTTCTGTACAGCCTCTGCTGGATACGCGGGCTCTTTGCTGTATAGTTTGGCCGTATGGTTTGGCCGTCCCTCCTTGTAACGGACCCCACCCTTTACCGTACTCCGCTTGCCCCATCATCTCTAGTCGCTGTTGATACCCTGTCCAAAACTCCTCACTCGGAAGCTCACCCCTCTTCGCTCCCACCTTTTAGGGTTATGCCAGAAGTACCCCAGAACATGCAAGACGACCTCCAGCGCATGGAATCTAATGCCCGACGAACCGACGCTGCCCAACAACCCGGCCACGGCCACACTCGAATAAGTTCCATGTCCGCTGCCGTCGAAACGGTAGCTCCCGAGAACAGCGACTTTAAGCCTTTCCACGACGATACCCCCATCGAGAAGATGGCTGCTCCGACATTTGATTCCGCTCCATCCTTCTCACCCTTCCCCAAGGTCAAGGGGGAGAACATCCCCCCTTCCGACGAGGCGAAAGAAGAAATTCTATACAATGCCCGACAGCACGTACTGCACTCTAATAATGTGTCCATGCAGCTGTCCTGGGCCCGCGACGCGCTTGCCTACGTCGAGATAGCGGCCGAAAATGCTGCCCGAGAAAACCCAAATGCCCCTCGGTCACAAACGCCAAAGATGGAACACGAGCTGCGCATGGACGCCGTGAATATCTGCAACTACCTCGCCGGCCAGGACCACCCAGAAGCTCTGTTTATTCGATCCAAGTGGATGGAGTTTGGCAAGTTTGGCAGGCGGGTAGACAAGAAGGAGGCATACCTGGGATACAAACGCGCAGCCGAGCAGGGATGGGGTCGCGCAGAATATCGCCTGGGCATGCTCTACGAGAACAGCAATGATTTCGACAAGGCCATTGTCCACTACAACAAGGGCCTTAACCTAAACGATTCGGCTGCTGCGTACAGGCTGGGTATGATGTCCCTGCTAGGGCAGCATGGATACCGCAAGGACTACCAGAAGGGGTTGGATCTTATCCAACAATCTGCAGAGACGGCAGACGAGGATGCCCCCCAAGGCGCATACGTTTACGGCATGCTGGTTGCCAAGGACCTCCCCGATATTGAGATGCCCGAGGCGCTGCTCCCGTATGATGCAATGACGGCCAAGCTCTACATAGAAAAGGCTGCATATCTCGGGTTTAGCAAGGCCCAGCTGAAGATGGGGCAGGCGTACGAGCTGTGCCAGCTGGGGTGCGACTTCAACCCCTCGTACTCACTCCACTACTACGGTCTTTCTGCTCGGCAGGGCAATGCCGAGGCTGCGCTCGGTGTCTCGCGCTGGTTCCTGTTTGGATATGAGGGATATTTTGTCAAGAACGAGCAGCTGGCATATCAGTATGCCCAGCAGGCTGCCAGTGACAAGATTCCAACCGGCTACTTCGCCATGGGCTACTTTTACGAGATAGGAATCTACGTCAAGAAGGATCTGGTGGAGGCCCGGAGGTGGTATGACATGGCAAGCGAGTACGGGAATAAGGACGCACTGAAGCGCATCGAGTCCCTCGATGGCAACAAGAGTCTGACCAAGGAGGACCACGAGACGAAGGCGCTGGGCAGGATCAAGTCGAAACACGGCTCTATGAGGGGAAAGAAGCCCGACAGGTTTGCACGAAACAACCAGGTCATGCCGACTTTGAACGAGGGGGAGGGGAGGAACACGCCACCTGCATCCATAAGTCCAGGCTTGAGACCGTCGCCCGGTCATAGCCCCAGACAGCACCCGCACGATGGCGGCGTGGAATTCCCCGATCCCGAGCGGATGGTGAACAAGCCGCCTGCATTCACCCTCAACATCAGCAACCAGCAGCTCCCTATCCGGACATCCAGTGCTGCTCCATATCCCGAGGATGGTCGACCTCCCCCACTAAATATCGGTAGGCCGAAATCGACAGCACCATACCCCGAAGACGATGTTGGAGGAGGCAGGGGAGGACCTGCTGGTCGCGGCGGTATGGGACCCGGACCTCGAGCAGACAGACCATCGTCTGCATTTGGTATCCGCCCGTTGAACGGAGGGCGGGGCGGCCCGCCTATGGGTGGAATACCACCCGCTGGTGCACATCCTGGGCGTGGCGGCATGCTTGGACCTGGTGGTCGCGGTGGACCAGGAGGAGCTGGCCGGGAACCTCAAGTAGCCGGAGGATACCCCGGTGCTAACGATTACCGAAGGGATCAGTACAACGAGCAGCCGCCGTACGACAACCGAACGAGTGGGCCGCAGGGACCTGGTGGCCCGCCGAGGCAAAGCCCTGGACCCGGCAGGTTGCACAAGCAAAATCCTGGCGCCATGGGGCCTCCTGCTGGTCAGTATCCTCCCGGTGGGGATGGCTACGGATCCCAGGGAGATTATGGTCCCCGTACGAGCAGCAGGCCTGGGCCTGGACCTGGACCTGGACCTGGACCTGGACCTGGAGGACGGCCGCCTGATGACTATGGCCGACCAGGCTCGGCGAGGCCCCAGGGAAATATGCCTCCTCCCCGGATGGATAGCATGGGAGGACGGGGCAGGCGCCCATCTCCTGGTCCCGGTAGCCCTGGCACCGGACCTAGCATGTCTGGGGGTATGGGTCCTGGACCCGGCGGTCGTCCGCCACAGCAGCTTCAGGATAGGCCTAGCCAGATGGCCCAGCAGGCCATGGACGGACGATCCAGCGCCCCGCCTGGGGGACAAGGCGCTGGAAGGCCACCTGCCAGCCAGAGACCTACCATGGCTAGTGCCCAGTCGAGCTCGACGGTCAACACGACGCAAAGCGCACCCTCTAAGCCGCAGAGTCAGGGGCCTGCAACTTTCGAAGAGATGGGCATTGCGACTGCGAAGGATAAGGATGAATGCGTAAGTTTTCCAGCTCCCGACGCTACTACTAGTCGCGCTCCAGTACTAACAAAATTCCGCAATAGGTTGTCATGTAAATTCTTCATTTTCGGAGCGGTTTCGAGCATTCTGAGCAAGGTTTCAGGTTCTTTTGGGGATTCCTGCATGGGTTGTTAGTGGGTGCAGTGGCATTTTCTGATGAATGAATGGGCAGTACGTTTGTCAGATATAAAAGATTTGGGGAGTTCTACATGCTCTACCACGGGGCGCGAGAAAGGGAATCAAAATTATAGCATAATATCTTGTTATTCTCTAAACATTGTTCCTTGATAGTCGAGAGTCACTCTGATTTCAAACGCGTGCGTTTTGCTGTGCCGCAATGGGAGGAGACTATGTACGGTACGGAAACAATCTGGACGACACTGGTAGATACTATAGATAAAGAAATACTGCACTTGAGATACCTCTTTTGTAAAAGGCTTGCTAGCATGGGCAAGCTGGTTCCGATCATGGATGGATGATGACTGGACTTTAGGAGAACGAGGACACCAACGCTGAAGATCATATATATGCTCATTCTAGGAAGCCTTTATACCCAGACCTACAACGACCTCGGGGCTAGGGATAGAATTGCTGCAAAATTCGGACGGAATAACGCTCAACTCTTCAAACATTTCTGGGATACTAACGATGCCCGAAGATCTTGATGACATTGAAAGAAGTTGCGAAGCCCCTCTGCCTTAGATAGTGCTGCTCCTATTAGACGCAGCGGTACCGTGCCTATAAAAAATCAATGGCTCGATCGGAGTTCCCTTAGTAGAGATGAAACGAACCCTATTCTTGGTGTATCCAACCCGTTTCCCGTTATAAAATATTAAAATGTTCTCGTGCGGAAAGTAGTATTTAACCGTTTAAGAATTAAATACACAAGTAAACCTAAAAGTACTGCTTTATAAATATTTTAATGAATTAACATCCAACAAGTATGCAGGTGCCATAATCCATTGGCACCGCCATGCTTAGATAGCCACCAAGGCCAAATGCTTGGCCAAATGGCCATAACAACAATGCGTTATCGGTTGGTTTCCTCCTGCCTTTTCGGGTATTGTAAGTGCCCGGAAAATGGAATCTTGTAATTCGGAGGACCCGGACTGGGACAAATTTCGTCAAAAATAGGAAAAGATTTTGTAAATGTTATGATGTGAGATTGTATTATTATCGATCGCACACGATTTGGACCACTGTCATCCAAGCGAGACCGTCGCCCGTTCGAGGTGCCGATGATGACTATACCTTCTGGCACAGCTGCGCACAGTAGGTATTATGCAGCTTGATCTATCAGCTCATCGGGGACATGTTACTATTAGACATTTCTGATCTGCCCTAGCAAACCTGGACCTGCTATGGATGGATAATTAAGGTAGTAGATGGGCACCCGCTATAGCAGACTGTTTATGTGCAGGGGGGCTATGCTGATCGCCGGATTGCCCCGCTTTTCAAGAACGGGCGCACTTTGATGACAGCAACGCCACCATGGATCCTCCTTGTAGCTTGGGAAGTGCCGACCCGCATTATAAAAGTCACCTCGCTCCTACTGTATAAATCATCATGACTAGCGCGCGGGAACTAGTAGCCAGCCCCAAAATCAGAGACTATTTCCTTGAAAGTGGTATTATTGGAATATCGGTTGAAACTACAAATCTATAAATGAGTATACGTCCACATTATCACCTAAGGTAGATTGGATGTATAAAGCTTTGCATTCGGGAATCGCCGCCCCCCCCCCCCCCAAAGTCTAACCCGGCAATGCGGCTGCAATATCTCCCAGCGGTGCAATAGTACTAGGTGGCGCACTATATTATATCACTTATCAAATCCTGGGATGAAAATCGCCCACCTTATCGCCTGTCACAGCTGCCTCCAGAGGGATGAATTGAAGCGCCCTGAAACTCGCTCCCCCTCAATAGCCGGTTCGCCCGCAGGCTCTGGCTGTCTGCAGTGCGACGTAAAAATCGGATACCTGATTACTGCATTCTGTAGGGCGTCTACGCCAGAAGGGGGCGGTAGGTGATCTGAATGGTGAAGGTGTACCAGAACCCGGGTTTTGAGTGCAATCAATTGATTGTTCGTGAGTGTGCCAAGAGACTCCTATTGCAAGTTAGTTGGCTCCGGGCCCCTTCGTGAAAGTCAAGCCTCTTTCACCATCCCGAACAGTCACTGAAAGCATGGCTCTTTACCTCTTCTCCAGCTTGTCCTATATAATTTCCCTTGGGACCAGCCTCTCTACACCCTCTCCCTTTTTTTTTTTTCTTTTTTTTTTTTCCATGCCCGCCTCGAACATAAATGCTCGACTACCGATATTTTGATTTGTCCCCGAACCCAGATTAGTACCACTAAGATAATACCGAGCACCTATTTACCAAGGTCCCCGCTCCCGAGCTCCAAAAGAACGCAAAGAATAGAGGTCTCAAGCAGAGCCAACACTAGGTGCCCACGCACCTCGGGAATACTGTGCAAAAGACTGCGAGACACGATATAGTTAGTTTGTCCCCAACGCACGCGCTGCACCCGACTACAAACTACCCAACTCGATACCACTGTGCCCACCGTTGAATAATGCAGCCCGATGCGGAGGCAACCCCCCAAACACTGGATGAGGTACCAGTTGATCTTATCCGCCACGCCCACGGTGTGCACAACGATCCCTTGCTCAGCCCCGACCCAAATGACCTCGATAATACCGTCACTTGGGTGCGCCTTCTTCTCTTCAACATAAATGGTGACCTTATCGAGGACGGCCCAATCTCGACAAATGGAATGGACGAGTGCGAGAAACTTCGGAAAGACGTTGTGCTTGCCGACCCTGACAGGTTCCAAAACTCCATCATTGCTGCCGCCCCCTTCAAGCGCAATCTCATGTCGGCTCTGTTGATGTTTGCACCCATCTTGGAAAAGAGACAGGAGCACGATAGATATATCGTCGTCGATCCAGCCCTACAGGAGAGAAACAACTGCAACTGCAACATCGGTTCTTCCACCGACGACCTCCGTGCCGCATTTGAAGAGTGGACTCGCATCGACGATGCCGACCAGCATCTGCATGAGATAAACGAGCACACCCTCAGGGAAGCGTGGAAGGGGTCCGAAGAATATGAGGATGGCAGCGAGAACAGACCACCTCTAAAGGAAATCTGGGCCAGCAATGGATGGGTTACCGCCGAGGCCGCCGAGGCCCACAGGTTAGAAGAGCCTGGAACGAGCGTCCTTGGACACGCCATCCTGTCGCTGGCAATGCGCCGTAAGCTTGCCCCGTACTCTGGTCTTTCGGAAGTCAAGCTGTTGGTTGTTGGCGACGACATCACCAAAGAAGACTGGGAGAACAAGCGTGAGATGGTGTATCACTGTCCTCCCATACGCTGCTTTGCGCCATTTCCCGACCTCTTTGCCAGGAGCCTGAGAGAAGCCCGAAAGAACATGGCGACTCGCTGGGAAATTTACGTCTCCGATTGGAAGAAACACCACCCGTGGTTCAAGGGCTTCGACGATTCTGCGGTTGTCGTTGGCATCATCCACTCGGGGCTCACTGCCGCCCTAGTGAGCCAGTGGGGCGCATTCAGGCTGCCCAAGAACGACAAGACGAGCAAAGAAGAGCACCAGAAGACATCGCAGGAAATCGTGGATGAATTCGAAAAGCTGAAGGTTGGTGATCGCTGGAGGGTGCCCCGTCTTACACTTCGACCTGAGGTATACGGCTTCTGGACTTACAGCCGTGAGGACAGCTGCAGGTCGGAGCGGATTTATGGCACCCTGAAATGGGTCTCGGAAAGGGATGGCTGGCAAGTCATCGAGAATCCAAAAAGCCGAAAGGAGCGAACAGAGGCGCACAAAGACAAGAACAAACGCGACGTCGTCTGGTTCGCCGCCGAGCAGAACAAGACGTGGGACAATTTCATATTTGGCTGCGTGATGGCTCCAGGCTACGTCTTCCAGAACAGGTTCAAGGAACAGGTAGAGAAGGACAGGGAATTTTTCTGTCGGCCAGAGAATACGATTTCCGTGGAATTTGGTGGTTGGCACTCCAACCCCTTGAGGTGGAAGTGGTTCATGGGAGATAAAGAAACCGACTTCACTCTTGGAAACTGTTCGGCAGAGCAGATTTCCCGCGTTGAGCTAGCTAGGACAGATGTGCCAAATGAAGATTCAAGGTAGCGGAAGAATGGACAACAGCAGGATGTTGGGGACCGGGGAGGGAGGAAAAAGACCATATCCATGCGAGCATGGAAGGGAAAAGGACAGCGGCAGAAATAACCGCTGGGCGGAAGCTGTGATGCCGTGGATGGAACGCTCATGTCAGGAATACCAGATCGAGGAGCAGGTTCGAGGGGCTGAATTCGGAACCCAACACATCATCCACCTGCCAGGATGGGGCCTGATTTCTTTTCTCTCTCTCTGTCTCTCTCTCTGTCTCTCGACGTGGATGATATTCGACAGGCAGCCCCCCCCCCCCCTGCAGCAGCGATGGCGCTGGCGGCATTTAACATGCTTATAGACAAAGACAGAAAATATCGGAAGAAAATACAGAAACCAGGAGTTGCCATCCGGGACCCCTGTCTTGACTGGAGTACAATCAGGAATTACTAGTACTAGACCTGATATGGGACATGGCCCAGTCGTCTCGGCCGGAAGGGAATAATTTATCAACACAGTGAATATATTTGGCATATCCATGAATCAGATTCTGCAACGCAGCATATACCTTGATGAGACGGAAGGTAGTGGCTGTCGTCCCTGGACAGTGGTGCCACTTTCCTCTTTCCCCCTCCGGTTCTCGGGTGGGCTTGCATATTTTCTTTTTCTTTTTCTTTTACCGGCTTGGGAGGCGACGTTGCTGCAGCGGTCGGTGTGGGTACATACATGCCTGCCATCTGCACCGCAATCGTGACACACCTTCCCTGCATGATTGCTTGGGGCCTAGCTTGCCTTCTGGCACCACAGCATCCAGATCCCGGCTGGCCAAGAAGGAGCACCATTTCAGAATGATGGGAAAGAGCCGATGCCACTGACCACACCCTTACTTGCCGGGATTGGCCAATAACATTTCCATGTGACCGGGCAGCTTCCACGAGTGACAGTGGCCACCACTCCGAGATGGGGAAACCGCGATCCATGGGCTCATGGGGAGGGGGAACATGGAGGGGGAACGGGGGAACGGGGGAGCCCATGCAGACTAAAGAACACACCAGCTTAAATCTTTCACCTTTGGGGCCAGTATGCTCTGGCTAATTCACCAGCACCTGCAGGCTCCTCGTCGTCACGTCTCTTTTCTTCTCCACCAATCCCGGCAACGAGCAGTCGCCCAGCAGCTTATTAGTATGCGGGGGGGGAAGGACGTTCAGTTGCCTTGTAGAACGCGAACCCGTATTTCGGAACACGGCAGGAACTACATTTGGCCATTGGGGGCCAGCTCATCCCAACAAAGTACAGGAGTTTCGTCCAGATTGGCACGCTCATTGGTGTTGGTTCTGCCATTCCCAGCGATCTGATCCTCGGCGTAGGCACGATGACCGGTGTGGATGTATGTGTGCACAGCACGGCGGAGCGTCATGCCGCTTGGCGCTCTTTGTGCTTGTGTTGGATTATGAGGCTCTCCCATGTCCGCCGCCAAACGACCGTCATGTTTGTGTCCACGCCTTTTCTTCCGGCAAGACATGATGATTTTCCCTTTCGTGTCTAAATGCCCTCGCCCGCCCAACATTCGACCATGGTTGGTTCAGATAAACCAACTTTGTTGCCCTCGCCCGGACGGCGAGTCAGCTATGTTGGAACTAGTCAGATTCTTGGATATCTCCCTTTGTCCCAAAACTTCCAACATTTGCTAGCGTCGCCAAACATCCCGAAAGGCCTCCCAGCACACCAACATTCCCTACTAGATCTTTTTTCAAACCGTACCAACCGCCCATCCAAGCAGAGCAGCAAACTGAAAGAAATCGGCCTTGTTGCCATGGGGGTTGCGCAGGATGTAGGTCCCCAACTGGACCCCCTGTTGGCTCCAGAGGTCGTCTTAACTGACGTATATAAGAAGGCAGTGGTTCCGAGATGGCATGGGGGTCATAGAGGAGAAGGACCAGGTCATCTTGCAGACATCCCACCCGTCTCGGAAAGCACCACGGAAAAAAACCATCTTATTCAAGCATCCGACGAAAGCTGCAACGGCGGCAGCATTACCATGGAGAATTCACCCGAGCCACAACAGGGCGTGAGTCTTTTCCTATACCGCCATGCACAAGGCATCCATAACTTGTCCATCGATCCTACTGGGAGCCACATTCCAAACGCCGTCCGGTGGCTGCTCTACAACGTCAACGGCGACCTTATCCCTGACCCGGTGCTGACCGTCAAAGGCATCAACTGGTGTGACACTCAGCGAGCCGGTGTGTCGAGCGAACGCAAAAAAACGCTCAAAAACTGTGTTTTCGCCATCTCGCCCTATAAAAGAAACCTTCAGACCCTTCTTTTACAGTTTGCAGACGTTCTCGCCAACGCCAAGTTCAAGTACATCGTGGTTGATCCCAGCCTCCAAGAACCCAACGGCGCTCCATGCAACCTGGGCTCCACCACCAAGGCTTTGAGGGAGTTTTTCCAGGAATGCCTTAATTTCGGGGGGCTGGATAGGGATACAAAGAGCATCACGGACGCAACCCTTAAAGATGCTTGGCTGGGCGCTGGCTTCAAGGAAGATGTTCTTGAGGAGAACGAAGACGATGGAAAATCCCAAAGACAAGATAAATTAATGAAAATCTGGGTTGAGAATGGATGGGTGACGCAAGAGATGCTCAAGGGTCAGGGCCAAGGCATATTTGCGGGGGAAGGGAAGAGCTTTCTGGGTGAGGCCATCCTCTTGCGCGAGTTTCGGCGCCGTCTTAAGAATCATGCAGGACTCGCAAACCTCCAGCTTCTTATCGTCGGGGAAGACATCACACAGGATCAATGGGTTGGGAAAGATAAAATGGAGTACGGCCGTGATGCGATGAAGTTCTTCGCACCGTATCCCGACCTCTGCCGTGAACGGTTCCGGAAAGCCAAGAGAAACATGGGCCAGCAGTGGAGGTCTGAGTGGGAGAAGTGGCAAGCCCAAAGCCAGAAATTCACCGGATTTGCTGCCAACGCGGGTGTTGTTGCCATCATTCATGCTGGGCTGGTCCCCGCCCTGCCCATGGAATGGGGAATGTTCAGACTACCACTTAGCCTGAAGCAAACCACCAGTCGCCACCTCTTGGGGCATTTCAAAGCCAACAAAGGGAAATGGTACACTCTTCCTCGCCTAACAGCGCGCAAGCCTTACGGGTACTGGCAATACAGCCGCGGCGACGCCTACGAGGGCGAGTCGATTATTGGGGTTTTACAGCCCCCCAAGACTAACACGGAAGACTGGGGGATAGTTGAGGACGAAAGCAGCAAGAACTACCGCTTGGCACAGCACAGGAGTAAAAGGATAGATGACGAGAAGGGCGACGAAAAAAGCTTTGGCTGGCTGGACCCTGAGGATAACGCCCTGTTTGACCGATACGTGCTGCCCGTATTCTGGGCCGCCTGCAGCGTTGTGGCAAAACATGTAGAAAATATCTTGGTAAAATCCAACGCCACTTTGGAGGTTAAAATTGGAGGCATGAGCGCTGGCGGCAGCCCGGAAAACTGGGAATGGAAGGTGTGCGACCACAAAATCGACTACACGGTTGGATGTCCCGACCCCAATAACCCGAGCGTGTACGATCTGAAGCAAAAATAGCATTCGACGTGCAAGCCCCAACGAGGAGTTGGAGATTCCCTTGCGTCGTTTCTGATTGTTTTTTTTTTCCCTTCGTTTTACTTCTCACTCATTCCACTTGGGGATTCTAGTCGGTTGGTTTGTCTGCAATGTTTCGGCCCTGGGTGCCTAGACAGGCGAAGAGACAAAGGAAAGGAAATCGCGGAGGCTGGCTGGCTATATTACTTTGCGACATCGTTTTTGTTTCTCCACTTGGAATAGATGCCGATTGCGCTCCTTGACGGACGGATTCCCGCTTTCCGTTTGGATTGCTCGTGTTTTTTGCCACTGTAGAAGTTTTTGGTTGAGACCCCCAATTATAGACGCACTGTTGCCGAGGCTTCTGATTGGAAGATTGACTGTATCACTCTCCTCGGATATATACGAACTGTGGATTCTGAGATGTTGCACATAACTAATTCTTGCCGGATGAGTAGAGTGAGTGTATGGATCTGAACGAGGCTGACCAGTCGAACGATAGGCTGGCAGGCATTGGTGCCGGTGAGCGGACATGACTCAGCCGGCAGGGTCAGCCACAGCTCTCCGTGATTGGTAGGCTGACGTGGATGTGGGGGAGAGCCTGCCAGCTGCCAAGACAGGCAACCGAAATCTCGCTCGCACTTTCATCGTCGGGAAGGAGTGTGTAAGACGATCGTGGAAGGAAGGCCCTGAGTAATGACGGCTCCTTGAGGATTACTTGAAATTTCTGTCCCAGTGGAATTTCAACTCGTGTTTTATCAGCATCTCCTTAATTCTGGGAAGCTTTACTCTTCATCACTGCTTGATCGAGGCCCAAACATCGCCTAACGTTCTGTCTTCTCCATTCTTTCTTAACCTGCATGATCTTGTCCCTTCATTCATACCCTGGCTGTCTCTACACTCCTCCATGACCACCATCCACGCTGTATAATAAGACGCACACCAAAGAACAATTCAACAACATGATGACGTCAGAGTCCAAGCCCACGGACATGGAGAGTAGCGATAATTTCCAAACGTTTCTGGAGACTCTTGCAGGTGTCTTGGGAGACAGGTTCGACAGACCCACAAAGAGTGGCGGCGGAGGGGGAGTAAGCAAGAGCAAGGCCAAGAGGAAGGCGGTGAAGGCGCGGAGGAAGAAGTCGATGGGTGGGGAAAACGGGAAGGGACAGGAACGAGGGGGTGAGGGGAAAGAGAGAGAGAGAGAGAGAGAGAAAGAGAATGATGACTGCTCTCCGCTCAAGAAGTACAAGACGCGGGGAAAGGGCAAAGAAGAGCAGATGAAGGGATTTGAAGGGGATGAAGGAAGACAGCTTTTCGTCTATGACCCGTTCACCACGGGTTTGGGCAATACTCATGGAGACCTGGAACACTCGGGTTTGAAGGGCTTAAATGAGCACGACGCAGAACCCAGGGGCGAGAAAGAAGGCGACGCAGAAAACGCGCGGGAAGACCTGCAAGATTTCATCCACTACATCGCCGTTTCCATCTTCTCGTCCCTGCCAGATGAAGTGCGCACCCTGAACTACTACGACTGGAAAAACGATCCCAAGCTGCAATCCGAGTACAACCCCTCCCTTCTCACTTCAGACATGGCAGCCGAGCGCCTCCTCTCGTCGGTCCCAGGAGAAGTCCCCGACTCCCTTTCAGTGTACTCCATCCTAAACACGCCATCCGGAGAAACCTTGTCGGAACTTCTCGTCCCTGTCCTTCAAGCCTATATCACGGAAGCCTTCCTCACCGCACCGCCCGTGCCGCGACAAACCAAGGACCTGGCGCAGGAATCCGGGTGCGAGATCTGCGAACGGGACTGGGTGTTCCTGACATACCACCACTTGATACCGCGCTCCGTTCACGACAAGGTATTAAAGAAGGGCTGGCACAAGAAACACGAGTTGGGGAATGTTGCATGGCTTTGCAGGGCGTGTCATAGCTTTGTGCATCATTTCGCGAGCAACGAGGAGCTAGCTCGGAAGTACTTCACTGTTGAGCTTTTGGCGGAGGAGGGGAAGGTACAGGAGTGGGCGAAATGGGTGGGAAGGATACGGTGGAAGGGCAGTACAAGGATGAAATGAGATGAAGCCGTAGGTAGTGGCGAGGAAGGATGTGGAGAGAGTAGATATAAGCAAGGTTCCCATCTTCGTCCCGAATCTCTTGCAGTGTATAAGCGAACGATCAAAGCCACTTAAATCACCACATGTGTCCTCGTCGAGTCAAAGAACCAATCACCCTCCGCATAACATGGGAAATATCCATTGCCCAGCTCTCCTTTACTTAAACAATACGTCTACGGATTATTGACCCACCAAATGGAATTGCCGCCCCGTGCCTTGTCGCAAGATCATGGACGCAAAGAACCACCACTCCCAGCTTTCATAAGCATTCCTGGAGCCTATCGCGCAGCACACATTGACTTTTGGTCATCAATTGTTCAGTAATTGGCCTTATTATGTATCTACCGTAGCTACAGTAGGACTTTCGCCGTATCTATCCTCCTTCGCTTTTTCCTCCTCTCCCTCTCCCTCTCCCTCTCCCTCTCCCTCTCCCTTTCCGCCCCACCTTCGTCCAGCCCCAGCTTCCCTGCCATCCTCGCAAGGCGAGCATCGTCCCTCCTGTCCTGCCTCCTCCGCTTCTTCCTCTGCGCCCTCCCTGCGGATCCTCGCGTTCCACCTGGTTGGCTGTGCGTGGCATCCATCCATTTGGGACGCGTGGTCAGCACGACGTACGCGTCCCGGAGGAGCTTTTGGCGGTTTTCTCCCGTAAAGTTCCGGAGCCCTTTGATGTCGTCGTTCGGGCCGGGGTAAGCGAGGTGGTTCGGCATGGCGAAGGTGGGGGATGCTGGGAACATGGTGGCGAGATGCATAGGGTCTGGCATATTGTTGATGGATTTTGTGCTGTGGAGAAATACGTTTGGTGCCGGAAGTTGCGGGTGTTGGGGAAAAAAGATCAAATATTATTGCTGCTGTGATGGGAGGGAGATATGCTTTATATATGATGAGAGTTTGCATAAAAAGGAGTCATGGATTCGTGGAAAAGGGTACAAATTTCGAATCTTGACCGTAATGTTATTATAAGCCCGTATTATGATAGATGATTACTACTACCTTTAAACTATTGGTTATTAATAAGAAAATGCGGTAGCTCCTGATTTGGCTCGTCAACAAGAACCATCGCCATCGCCAGCCGGCCGATATTCCTGTTCCCGAAGATGAGGCCTCGAAATTCTTAAAGCTTGGATTTCAAGAAGAAGAGCCCTCCAGGTATTGCCTACCGCATTCGTTCTGGAAATAAATTGAGAGTGGGAAGGTAAAACAGCATTCTGGATTCGGGACAATTTGCTTTCGAACGGGATGAGAAGGGAGCAAGACTAGTTGCGACATTTCCAAAAGACGTTGTCTTTACTCTTCAAAATGTGCATGCGGTTGTTCATGATGATTATTACCTACCGATGGAAATTATAAGTGATTAAGGCAGAAGAAATAATTCTATTAATATAAATAAATAAAATGAAGAAACATAACGGGCGATACCCTGCTGAGATTTGACTTCCCCCTGCGCTTTTTATAAAAACCTTTGCTAGCCTTATCCCACCCTGTACGCATAAAAATACTGGCTAAAATAAAATGTTAAAAAGCAGAAAGTACAGGTGCTGCTTTCAGGAATAAAAAGCTGTGGTATTTTAATCATATAAAAACAACTAAAGACTCCTAGCACCCAACCTAATGCCAAACAAGGTTCTAAGAGTCACTACACCTCGAGTATCTCACGCATTTCTGCTACATAACAGATCTTCCTTTCGAGGCAGTGTTCCTTTTCATCCTTTTCTTCAGTCGAAGTTCTTTCTCAATATCCTAACATCATATTGTAATATTGGAAGAAAAGAAAGTCTTGAAATAATCAACAAAGTGCAAATGCGCCATCTTTCCCCCATTGTGTAGACCAAAATCGCCTCCTAATTATCTAATAGGTAAATTCTAGCGCAAAGGATCATCTTCCTTGCTATCACAGCAACGGCTTATCGGTTTCGGGTACCCCCTCGTTCCTTACCTCAGAGAATAAAAGAATGCAAGGCTGTTTTTCAACCGGCTCCCTCATGCCCTTGCCGCGAATGCCGCATATTGCTTCCTAAATTGGCTGCTATGGAGGCGGATCAATCATCCCCAGCAACTCTTCCAAAGTGCTGTACGTGCCTAAACGGTTACTATCATTTTGGCCAAGCATGTCCCAGTGCCTATTTATGAACACGATGCCGCGGCGAGGGCTGTTCACCTCAAAACTCCTCATAACAGCGGCCGCTAGAAGCCCAGCACCATCCCATCAAGTCACGCTTGATCGATCCTACTTAGTCATGCTTTCTGCCCCTGGAGAACCGAAGAATGGCCATCACGTGGGACTTTTTAACTAATAGGATCCGTGAAAGCTTTGAGCATACCCCCCCGTCGAGAGTGGGTAATAAAAAGTGATCCAATAGCGTCCAGAAATGATTCCAGCAGTGCTTCTTGTCAGTGAAGGGCTCCACCCTTCTACTGCGATTAGTCAGCCGCTTCCGGACACTATGTAGTTATCTGTCATGCGCATGTCCTGCTGGATTTCGTGCCAAGGGCCACTTTCCAGCCTTAGTACTTCCAACTCCAGTACGTGTGAATATTAAGCATTGTGAGGCCACTTGTTTTATTACCCATACATAGATATATACCGGGGGCTATATACTTTTCGAACGTTTCCTAAGAGTATAGCTTATATATACATTATGAAATAATGAATACAGGAATGGTGATTACATGGTTATTAAATGAAGGAAGGCTGAAGGGGTGGCTAGGGCCCAGGGTGCGAAAGTGGGACGTTCCCTCGGAACAATTCTAATACTACACTTCATAGTGTGCCGAGCTTATACTGCCAGGACGCTAGAGCATAGACCGTCGTGTATCGTCATGTGACTAGATCGCCAGAGCTTGACTGTACTACCAACATTATGTTATCATACTTCGCACCATGTCAAGTCATGTGCAAGGAGAAGGAAAAACGGGATGTTAACTGAAGAACCCGTGGTATCCCACCGTTTGCCTATCCCTTGATGTCGCTGTCGCCGTTTCTATATGCCGTGCAACGAGCTACGACACACCGGATCTGGCCATCTTCTTCGCATCTCGAACGAGGTTACTTCAGGGAGATTCTATCATTGGCTTTGAGGAGTAGCAAAGCAAGCAACATGGCAATGGTAGAAAGCATCTGGGTAGGGACTGGGGTGTGTCGCATATCATACATACTAGCTTTGGTTGATAAGATCAATACAATGGGTGGGGTGTCCATGTGGTGATGCGACACAACAAGTTAGGCCCGATATGAATACTAAGATCGACGCATGGATTCACCAAACGTGCCCCGGGATAGCAGAGAATCGGGTATAGCACGACAATGCGGGAACCGGCACCACAATGGGACCAGACGGAATTGTTCCGAGGGCGGGGATCAGCAATGAGATGCTTGAGATTGTACGAATGGGGCATTATTCGAGGGTGTGCGGAGCGCCAGGATGAGCCTGGCATAGAATATTCCGATCAGCTTCTGTGCTTTGCGTGTGGGTCCCAGCCGAGCTGAGCTGCCAGCGGACTCAACAGGTTGACGTGAGCCGTAAACGGAAATGGTTCGATACATCGACCCAGATCTTGTTAGCACAGGACACGGCACGTCCCATCAACCTTCGGCGTTAGGACATGCGCCGACAACCAGCACCTCCAGGGTCTGCTGTCGCAGGCAATCGCCAATAGGCAGCCCACGACTACGGATGTCGGAGCATTGCAGCATCGTCAGCATCGTCAGCATGCCTGATTCCGCCGTGCCCCTCACCACCTACGCACACCGCAGACAGACCGGTCAAAAAGAAAATCAACGGGACGAAATATCGGGAAGTAGCGAAAACATATCGAAGCAAATATGATAATCAAGATTGATAATAATGATGCAAAGGTGTGAATGAAAAGAATGCCGCACATTAGCAGCTTGGCCAACCGAACGATCCCTGCCCCCCCAACATCGGCCCAGAAACCCGCCGCACCTTCCGAGTGGCCCTATGTTGCACCGCGCCGAGAAAGTGCGGGGAACGACACGGTATTGCCCACGACGTGTGAATGCAACCACGTTCGCGTCGCAGCAAGTACAGAAAAACCACCCCATGGAAAGCACACTCGGCATATCGCAAGGAGGGTTAGGGTAGAAAGCAGACGAGTTTGATAGATCCAGGTCCAAAAGTGAACGCCGCCCTCCATCCAGATGTGCTGCTTGATCAGAGAAATGACAGTCTCAGAGCGCACTCGATCTCACCTATCTCGCCATTAATCAGGCTTTGAAGCAAGTCATATGATACCATCCAGCATGCACGGGCCTTCATGGTTTCTTGCTGCGAACGCGGATTATAAGAGGGAGTTGTGGACTCCGGCTCAAGCATGGCGTACAGCCAGCGGTAGAAGCGTCCCTGTCGAAATACCGAGGCCAGATTTGTCACGTCTTGGCGAGGACGGAAAACAACTCCTTCTGGGAGCGGCGGCGGTGGCGAGGAGGAGGGATCCTCAAGCAGCGACGAAACATCACCCGGCGGGCACAGAAGAGAACCCAGCACTTGCAGCTTGTCGGCGTCTATGAATATTTATCAGCACCCAGTCCAGCCTGAAAGCCCTCCGTAAGCAGTTGGTAGCTCACCCATAAGCACTGAATGCTCAATAGTCAAGCTGTCCCTGATGGCGTCTGCAGGGACCCTGTGCATACAAACCACGGCACCGTCGATATGCTCCCTGGCGCCGCCATATATCTCGACGTCTAGGAGACGAACTAGATCTCGTAGCCTGTAGAGTTTGGTCGTTGCTTCCAGCCGGTAGGTTTCGACCACCTGTAGCGTCCATCCGTCCTGCGGCTCCTGCCCGCGCCCACGCCCACGCCTACGCCATGGCTCCTTCCGGGCCCACTCCAAGGCGTGATGGCTGCTGGAAAACAGGGAGATGAGCGTACTGGGCTGCCTGTTGCTCCATGTGAATTGGTTCTCAACCGCGAGCTTGAACCTGTACTGGCCAGTGATCGTTCCGAGATCAAAGGTAGCGGTTGTGTCGATGGCGGAAAGTCCACTCTCGGCGGAGTACGCGGTCTGGCTTCCGGGATAGGTGACACGGTATAGGTTGTCTGGAAGGCCGTTGGGGGAATACTGGAGCAGCTGCCGACCGATCTGAGAGATGCCGTCCATCTTTGGGGTCGAAATTGTCTTGGAACTCGTAGCTAAGTAGTGCGTTACAACAAGTTGGGAGGAGATACTCTGATACTAAACTAGACACTAGGTCTTGCCTGAGGCGGCCTATGTCCAGAACTCATGCGCTGGTGGGGGAGAACGAGATTTATCAGTTTCTTTTGGGGTCGGCTGGCAGCAAGAGAGGGTCGGCAAACGGCGTCCCCGGCACGGCCGGCGACATCGACCTGAAAAGTAGCCGCCAAACAACAAGGCCTTTGTGGCGAAACTCAACAAACGATGACGGGTCATATTGCTAATTTGCTATTATTGAAAACATGTGCCTTGGATACGGTTGATACCCGGGCGCACTGGATGCTAGCAATTATGTTTGCTGTCGAACTCACCATGCCAAATCTGGTGCCGTGTTTAGCATGGCTGCGCCTACCCATCGATGGCAGCCGCAGACACGGATCTATCCCTCCCCTGTCCCAGCTCCTTCATGATCCATTCATAGACGGCCCACTGGAAAGCGTTCACCACGAATGCCCTGATGCTGCAGATACCAAGGCCGCGGAAGAAAGTACGCAACCCCTCTTGACGGTATGTTTCTCTTGCAGTGTGCCAAGCCCCTTTTCGTTTGGACGTCCTACTCCTGTCATCTCCTCGATCGGGCAGCAGCGCCGCGCGGTCGCCCGTCGGACGGGACAGCAAAATGGGCGGCGGGGGATAGAAAGCCTGGGTCTGGACCCTCGTCTTGATGACATCCAACGGGAAGATGCTCGCCCATGTAACTATCCCCGCGATGCCACCGCATAGCAAAACTTTTACAGCCTCGCTGGTCGTGCCATCGGCGTCGGGCCCAGTATTCGATCGTGACGCCCAGCGACTAATGAGCTCATAACTCCAAAAGTAGAAGCCGTATCCGATCGAGTCTCTCAGAGCAGTCACCGCGCCGCCGAAGTAGAGACCCTTGACTCCTTCGTTCCTGACGACTTGTTTGGCGACACCCCAGCTGGAGAGGGAGGGGGATCCTGGGGGTGCTGCCATCTGGGCGCGACACTTGATGAGCTCGGTGGGAGTCGAGACTACCCATGTTGACAGCCCGCCAACGGCGCCTGCAAGCCATGTGGCCGTCAGGTTCTCACCTGGCCGAAACCGGGGACCGTCTTCGAGGCTTGGGGTGGGAATGGCACCGGAGGAAGAAGGAGATAGGAGCTGGGCGAACCACTTCTCACTCCTGTTGTAGCTCACGAAAAGAAGGGCATTCAATGCTCCGTACCCGAGCACCGGTGCCGCCGTGCCGGCCACCAGAGTCGCCGCAGATGTAAAATGGCGGGTGAGGGGCAATCTGGCCGTGGAAACCGTTGATGACCCAGCTGTCGAGGACGAAGCCTGCAATCGGACCTTGAGCAGGTCGAGAGGATTCCCTATCACGATGCCGACAGCCCCGCTGATGTAGCCGGCCCAGAAGTCGGCGGACATGACGGAGGGCGGGGAGCTGGAAAACGGAGGTCAATGTGTGGCGGCGGGATGGGACGGGAGTAGAGGGACAAAATAAGATGATCATGGTCCCTCAGGCTCCATTCAATCGGATGCCGGCTTCTGATTGTAATATCGCCTTTCCTGCGATTAAAATGAGATGGAGATAGTGGGGTACGTCAATTGCCGTTTGACGTAGACCCTACTGGACGTAGGAGCCGACCACTGAATGGCCCTTTTTATCGCTCGAGGAGTGCACACATAATAATATTCACTGCGCATGAAATTTGGAGCCGTGTTGATGGATATATTTTCTTTCAAGTCGGGGGCTTGTAAGGCGGATGCCATTTCCGGTCCCCTTGGTTATCAGAGTACCGAAAATGGGTCCGGGTTGCAATAGTGAAGAAATTGGCTGGTATAACAGTGACTAAAACGGGTTGCTCACGAGAGCGCCCAAAACTGGTAGGTACCCTTACAACATACAGCGTACTGTACTTAATGCTCACTCTCGGAAATATAACGCCTTATATATAGTAAGGGCCCGAACGGCGGACCCGACGGACTTCGGGTCGCGTACAACTTGGTCCGAGTCTCGTTCAGGGTCTCGCTGAACTCTCTGTTCCAGCCGCCGTAATTGAGAATGATAAGTGATGCAGCGAGTGAGATTCTGGACGTGTCCAGGATACGCATTGGCAATTGAAGCTCAAATGCACGCACCCCCACTTTTTGCGGACTATTGTTTTTCCTTTACTCAACCCGCCGAACGTTTCCCGCAGCCGGCAATCACAATGGACGATAGGATCGCGAAGTTAGAACGCTTGCTTGAAGAAGAGCAACGCCGACGCGAACATACCGAAGATCTCGCCAAAGAATCAGAGCCGCACACGCTTCAACAATATGTCGAGGCTTATCATTCGCTTAGTGTTACTATTCGGGTAGTGACCGACCCCTCCTCGATTACGCAGGGCGACATTACAAACCCGACCGGCCGAAGTTTCCCTCAACGAATTGTCCCGTGGGACAGCTTTGTAATGAGGCAAAAAGAAATCTGGGACCGACTCTCGATCGATAGCTCTTTCCACTCCCAACCGGTATTTCCGTCCTCACATTTAATTGGCATACGTGGCATCCTTAATAAGCCCGATCAGCAGCAAGATTAGGCTCCGGAACTTTAAGCGCGACACTATCGAGAATGCGGTTCAAATCCTGGTCAACGAGGTACACAGCAACCCGCTATTTACGGAGCAATTTTGGCCTCCAGGGAACCGTGACGTTCGAGAGCCATACGAATCTTGGTAAAGCTAACAACCTTTCCGAATCCATAGAACACATATCCATCGGCGAACACGACGCTGGTGCCACGACGTCCGTCCCAAGGTTGCCAGCTCCCAAAGCCCGTCGCAGGGCCAGGGGGAAGGAAGGGCAACCTGGCAAACCAGTTTTGCATATAACTACAGGACCTCCGACGGCCGAAACGTCCCCGCCCTCGCGATCGAGAACAAGGCACCGCACAAACTAAATCGGGATAAGATCGTCACGGGTCTCGAGTCCGAAATCCAGCCGGAACGTAACGTGATCAATAAAAACGGCGAGGGCTTTGTATTCGCATCGAGATCGCTCGTTGCTACCATCGCCACCCAGCTCTTCTCCTACGGGCAGAAGCGAGGAGACGACTTTGCAAGAGGGCTGCAATCTGTAGTGGGAAAAGTTTCGAGGTATTGGATGGAGCCTGCTGTTCCCCGCGTTAGGCATCAATGCGTGTCCTGACTTCAACATATCACGAAAGCACCGATTTTGCCGAGATGGTTTCGAAGCAGAGTGGTGCTTACGTGAGTCTGTCAGCAGGAGGACCGCCTCATCCGATGGGATAACCCGGCGGGAAGGATTCATGCTGTCCAACCAGGCGACCATTGCGTGACTCGTGCATATGTACAGGCTCTGCTGGGAGTGAAGTCTGAATAACTTCATTTTTGGCCCAGCAACTTCCTCATCCTTCCCTTCCCCGTCCTTCCCTTCCTTATCTGGTCTCTGGGGATACGGGATGGTCGAAAGTTGGGTGATGGCGGAGGAAGGAAATGAGGGACGGAGTGGGGACAAATCTACAAGGTTAACAAGCAAGCCGTTCCCGAGTCATGCAAATTTTCTCCCCCTTATATCTCATTTTACCCCCATTCCCACCATGGCCATCTCTCCCGCCACCGAGCCCTCAGAATGCCAAACGGTCACTATAAGAGTACAGTGCCAGTTTGGCCTAGAAATTATGGGCGTAGGTGCATCGGGACAAGTGTACGAGGTCGATGAGCACATCGTTCTCAAGTCCTGCAGAGTATTTGAGCCTCTCGACAGCGACGCCTCCCCGAAGGAGAAATGGCTTTACGCCTCGGATTCCATCTTTCATTTCAATTTAATCAAGGACGAGCGGACCGTCTTTCGACTGCTTGAGCAGCGGCCGCATCCTAACATCGTCGAAGCCATCGACATCGGCCACGCGGAAGGCATCTATCTCCGCAAGTACCTGTCGTTATCCGAGTTCGGCATCCTTGGACGTCCAGGCCGAATTGCATGGTATCAAGACATAATCTACACAGCCTCGGCATCGCCCATTCGGACGTGCGCATTGACAACGTGCTCATTGATACTCAGGGCCGAGCTGTGCTCTGCGACTTCAGTGCATCCAGCCTATTTGGGCTGCCCAACACAGCTTACCCACATCCGGGCCTCCCGGTTCCTCTAAACGGATTGGCAGAGACTCTGTCGGATGCTACAGACAGGTTCGCAATGGCATCACTCATATTCCGGATGGAAACTGGAGCCGAGCCTAAACTGTCAGTCAACGACTACGGCACTCTTTTTCTTCCACAAATCCGGACCGGACATGTCGGTATCGACTCGATGGTTACGAAGGCTTGGCTCGGGGAGTACAGCTCCACGGCCCAAATGCTGGAGCATGCAGCATCTTTTCGCGAGGAGAGTCGAGATGTCCATAACCCAATGACCCACCCAGTGTCTAAGGATACGTTACGGGACCGTGTTAGGCAGTGGAGGAAAGACCGGGAGGAGCAGTATGGTAATTTTCCTCTCGGATGGATGGCCAACGAACTGAGTCGGCTGACCTTGTTTGGTTTAGGATCTGTCCTCCGTGCTCTTCCCAAGAAGAAACAATTAAAAAGTTTAGCAGATCATTACGGTTGGGACATGGATGAGGAGGCCCGGTTTGGTAACTACAAACTGCCATAATATCCAAGGTAGGCTTTGACTTGCGACAATTAGCCTCAATGCTAATGCTTGGAAGAAAGCGTACTTATTGAAAAATAGGGATTAAGGCGGGGCACTTTCCTCGGCTTGGAGATGCTCACGATGTCTAGTTGCAATTTGGAGCTCCCTCACATGTGGGACACCTCCGTTGGCGGTTGTGGGAGCTTCCCATGGTTACCTGCGGCCAAGGCTCTGGGTGGTTCTCTGCACAACGAACTGGTTGATGTCGTATGAGGGTGTGCCCGCAAGCATATGTGGTTGTTGGAACCCAGATTTGGCACATGTTGGATGATAGCTGCCGAGAAAGCGTAAGGCTCCTAGATGAATGGGCAGCGAGTCCAAAGACCGTCGAGATCAAATTTAAAAATGCGTATGAGGATTGGCGGTTTATCAAGATTCAGAGTCGCATCTCTTTATATCTGGAGGAGGAAGACGAGTCCGCCGGCTGCGGATGCTAGCAGCAAAATTCTTATCAGCGTGGGAAATGCAACAAGGATATTTTATCTCCACCAGAAACAGAATCAGGCTTGAGGCCCGCTGTAGTCTCCCAGCCATCTGCAGCTTCGCCATTTTTGCGCAAAAAAATCACTCACGGCGCTGGAGTGGAGGTACTGCTTTGTTGACTTGCAGGTTGCGATAAAATGCGGCATCCGCGCCTCCACTACGCCTCTAGCAAACGGTGAGCCGCAACCAATACCGGGAAATGGTGCCGTTGACGCACAGCAAATAAGGATGGATAATAGTGGAGACATGATGCCGGCCAAGGTCGGGCTTGCAGAATTGAACAAACGGGCTCCCGAGGGCAAGGCAAGAGCGCCTGCGGCCGAGATGCCGAACGACTCCCGACCCAGGAGGAAAGGTGCAGCTTTCGTTTCGGGGCAAATAGTCTCTGCACCCCATCGCGACTGCACTGCGACGTTCTCGTTTCCCAACAAATTTGATTGCTAAACATTTACGAGACGATGCGGATTGCCGTCGAACAAGAAATCCTTCCAGTGTTTGTTTGCACCCTTGAGGAGAAGCCGAATGTGGTAAAGATGGTGTTTGTTCAAGTGGCTACAGATGATAATACAATGCCAATATACACGGCCCGGGCCCAACCCTCTAGGTTGGTGCTCACCACTCCAAACGCCACGTAAATGCTTCCGTCTATATAAACTCAAGAAAATGTTTCTAGCAGACCAGTCGTGGCGTCGACCGCGCACTCCTCATAGAATAGTGAGTGGACTGCTCAGGACCCGTCACTCTGGAACCAATAACGTGGCCCAGAGCATCGTTACTCGCAGCGACCATCCCTCGGCCGTCTTGCATGGATTCTCAACTCTGTAAAGGTGCAGCAATCAATTCTTATTGTTCTCAACAGGACACGAGCTCTTGTGCACCTTGGCCTCCGCGATGGTGGTTGCGCTGAGGACTCCGACATAAGCGGCGGCCCACGCGACGCCTGCGACACCGTACACGCGGCGCGAGGTGATGTTTTGTACCTTGGAAAGGTACTGGTGGTGCGCCACATGGGAAGCGACCGTGGCGCCGATGATGGGACTGCGGTGTTCGGCGATGAACTTTTGGCTTCCGGTCGGCTGGAGGTGCGACTTGTGCACCGGGGCTGCAAAGTCGGGGCTGCTGGCTGGGATGGCAGAGGTGTCAGCGACGAAAGACATCGTCTCGCAGCGTCCGACCTGGATAGATGCGGCGGGTGGTCAAGGTGAGGCTTGTGCGTGGGCGATGGGCTGATGCGGGAGGGGTGCGCAGAATCGATCGTTCGATTTCGCTGCAGCTCGGAGGTGCTCCGCGAAAGCAATTGGAGTAGAGAGCTCGAGGGTCGGTTGGTGTGGTGTGGTGGGATTCTCCGCCAAAAAGGTCAGGGAACGGTGATTTTTGGATGTTTAATTGAGAGGTCTTGGAGAAATGGTTGTGACAGGAATCTCTCAATCTTTTTTTGAGAGACGAAGAAAACCAGGGAAAAGGGATCTGGGAATCCAGCTGGATTTATCAACGGAAAACCTTTTCAAACTCAACGATTGTTTCCGAACTGCCGCGCTCTAGTTTCCCTTCTGGGACCTTCATACAGCGTCAGTTATTGACGTTGCGCTGCATTTCAGGGTCTGTGTGACATCATTGAAACGGGTGGGCCAGGCAGTCTTGTTACAACTGAGCCTACGTTTTTGTGCCGGCGACACCGCCGTAATCTGGAAACGGTCGAGGTGCTAAGCTTGCCTCTTTTTCAGCTGCCATGAGGATGATATACAAGAGGCAAAATGCACGTGTAATTACGCGAGACATGCAGCACGCTAGAGCCGATACGGCTTGACGGCAATTGCGGTCTCTGCCGTCAGGTGACCGCGCGTCCACAACCCGGATGGTGGGGGCCGCCTCAATGTTTGGGCGTCGCGGTTGGCGCGTTTTCTCGCTCTTGCTTTACAAGCTGACAAAGACGGACTCGATTTCTCCCAGATACAAGTGTTTCCTGATCCCTATCTTACAGATTTAATCCTGTGTCAAGTGTATCCTTTTCTTCGACAGACATTTGCGTGTCTGTCGGATTAAACGACAACAACATGGCATCCCGAATAGCCAACATGTACGTGTTTCCTTTTCCCCAGCATGGCGAACGCGACATTCTGACTCTGGCTCCAGGCCTTCATCCACCCCCGCCGGCTCCAACAAGGAGAATGTGGGACGGGCGAAATTCCCGTCGTCCCAATCAATCGAAAAACTCCACAAGCCATTCCGATGTCCTGGCGCCGCCACCTCCAGTCCAGCCGTCAGCCGTCCCACCCGCAAGAGGAGAAAGGTCAACTACGAGGGCGCTGACGGAGCCGATGATGCCGACAAGCCGTGGACAAACGACGATCGACTGGCATTGGCCAACCGTGATATCAACAAGTTTGGAGTTTTTCAGGTCAAGGACAAGGACACCATTTTCAGAAAGGCATTTTCCGTCCCCTTGAAGAACAGGGACGTGACAGCGTACAACCCCAACCGCCCGCCTCCCCTCCTCGGTTTGCGGCAGGGCACCGTCTTTATTGCCAAGCCTCTCCACGACCCGGCGGACGATCTCGCGATTGTTCTATACGACCCAACGATCGATGACAAACCCACGGATATACCGCCACCCCAGGGAGAGGGACCGCAGGGGGGCGAGGAAAAGGAGGAAGTGAAGGAAAAGGAAAAGATGGACACGCCCCTGATGCACAAGTCCCTGGCCGAGATACTGGGCATCAAGAAGAAGGTCGAAGGAGAGCGCCCCCGCGTGCCCGTCGTCATTGACCCGCGGCTCTCTAAGGTTCTCCGGCCTCATCAGGTGGAGGGCGTCAAGTTCATGTACCGCTGCGTGACGGGCATGATCGATGAGAAGGCCAACGGCTGCATCATGGCAGACGAAATGGGGTTGGGAAAGACCCTGCAGTGCATCACCTTGCTGTGGACGTTGCTCAAACAGTCTCCGGATGCCGGGAAATCCACAATCCAGAAAGCCATTGTTGCATGTCCGTCATCCCTGGTGCGGAATTGGGCCAACGAACTCGTCAAGTGGCTTGGTGCCGATGCTATCACGCCCTTCGCCATCGACGGAAAGGCAACCAAGGAAGAGCTGACTCGCCAGCTCCGCCAGTGGGCCATAGCTACCGGTCGGGCAGTGACCCGACCTGTCATCATTGTCTCTTACGAAACACTGCGTCTGAATGTGGATGAGCTTAAGGGTGCTCCCATCGGACTGATGCTGTGCGACGAGGGACATCGGTTGAAGAACGGCGACAGCCAGACATTCAGCGCTCTCAACAACCTCAATGTCTCGAAGCGTGTCATCCTTTCGGGTACCCCTATCCAGAACGACCTTTCCGAGTACTTTGCACTGATCTCCTTCGCCAACCCCGGCCTCTTGGGCACCAGGCTAGAGTTCCGAAAGCGGTTCGAGCTCCCCATCCTCCGAGGCCGCGATGCAGATGCTTGCCAGGACGATCGAAAAAAGGGCGACGAGCGGCTGGGAGAGCTGTTGGCCATTGTCAACAAGTTCATCATTCGGCGCACCAACGACATCCTTTCCAAGTATCTGCCAGTCAAGTATGAGCACGTTGTCTTCTGCAACTTGGCACCCTTCCAGGTTGATCTGTACAACTACTTCATCACGTCGCCCTCCATCCAAGCGCTTCTTCGCGGCAAGGGATCTCAACCTCTCAAGGCCATCGGCATGCTCAAGAAATTATGCAACCACCCGGACCTCCTCGATCTCGCAGCCGACTTGCCGGGATGCGAGCAGTCCTGGCCTGATGACTACGTGCCCAAAGATGCTCGGGGAAGAGACAGAGACATCAGGCCATGGTACTCGGGCAAGATGCAGGTGCTGGACCGCATGCTGGCACGCATCCGGGCAGAGACGAACGACAAGATTGTTCTCATCTCCAACTACACGTCGACTCTAGACCTTTTCGAAAAGCTGTGTCGCTCGCGCGCTTACGGCAGTTTGCGTCTCGACGGCACCATGAACGTGAACAAGCGCCAGAAGCTGGTGGACAAGTTCAATGACCCCGACGGAACCGAATTCGTGTTTCTGCTGTCTTCCAAGGCTGGTGGCTGCGGTCTCAATCTCATCGGCGCAAACAGGCTCGTCCTGTTCGACCCTGACTGGAACCCAGCTGCTGATCAGCAAGCTCTTGCTCGTGTGTGGCGTGACGGCCAGAAGAAGGACTGCTTCGTATACCGCTTCATTGCCACGGGCTCGATCGAGGAGAAAATCTTCCAGCGCCAGTCCCACAAGCAGTCGCTTTCTTCATGCGTCGTTGATTCCGCCGAGGACGTGGAGCGGCATTTCTCGCTCGACAGCCTGAGGGAGCTGTTCCAGTACCGGCCCGGGACGAGGAGCGACACCCACGACACGTTCAAGTGCAAGAGGTGTAGGCCGGACGGGAAGCAGTTCATCAAGGCGCCAGCGATGCTGTACGGAGACACAAGCACGTGGAATCACTACGGCAACGAGGGCCTGGCGCAGAATCACGACATGCTGCTCAGGGCGGAGCATGATGAGCAGGACGTCAGTGCCGTGTTCCAGTACATATCTCACTGAGAGGGAGTCGTGGCACCTGTGCATATGAGCGGGAATGGATTTTGGAATATCTTGATGACAGATGTTCCACGACGGGGAGTACGGTTGCTATTACTATAGATCGTTGGCGTTTACTAGATTGCACCACGAGAGGTTGCGGAGTTGGTGGACCTGATTTCCGTCATTTTATTATTCCCACCTTAGGCACCACAAGCAGACCTGTCAGACCAATCAATTCTCGGATACCCCCCATTTCCAAGCCTGTCGTGACTCCTCAAGAACTCTGGTGGCAGGAACCAAGCCTGGGGCTGATAACCAAATCGGGGCTGCACCCCTGGTTTCGAACTTTGATTTCCACGTATGGCGTGTGAAAGTGGAGGGAGGAGCTAGGCAACATGCTGGGCCCTCGCTGGTATTCCTACGTGGCAGTACTAAGCTGTGGTCCTTGTCCTGGATGGCGATTTCACCGACCGCGAATCACTGCCACCTCTCTCAGAACACGCACCGGCGTTTCCGTCGGCGGTGAAGACCATGCTTCCCCGGCATTCCTGTCGCAGGGAGGCCGAAAAAGGACTGGAGGTGTCGGTTCCAGGACCGGCGGGACCGCGGCGAGCCTATGTCCGCGCTAAGCTAGAGGGTTGGCGTCCGGGGTGGCACTTCTATTTTTAGCACGATGAAGCTTGCAAAGTTGCAATCTTCGCTAACGGGGGGATTATACTGCGGGGTTGTCTTCCGGAGAACAGGGGGTGTAGTAGCCGTCCGCCACGCCAACCGACTGCAGGCACAACGGTTATATCAGCCCTATTGGCTCTGTCTTCTCGGACCCAAGCTGAGGGCCGAAAAGCTGGTATGTCGGGTGGAATTCCAGGAGTTTCTCCTCGAATGGCGTAGGATAGTCTCGTTGCATTTGTTACTGGGTCGCCGCATGGAGAATTCATGTGCAAGCCCGTTCGGAGCGACACGCCATGTGGCCGACGTCAAGTTGGCTGGCTTGTGGAACAACCAGTATATCCGTGTACCATAACTAGTGAGGAGCGGCGACGCCAAGATACAAGCTAATTTCACGGGGAGAAGGAGTCCGGGCGTGGAGACAAAGATATAAGGTTGCGGGCCCTTCCTCCTGCCTCGACCCGCCGCGCCGTTTTCAGCAGGTTACTTCCTACCGTGCTTGTTGAGCCACGCGCATTTACTCAAATTTCCAATATCCCAACAAGATACCTTGCCCACAAGATGAAGTCGGTCAAGTCCGTCGCGGTTGTGTCAGCCCTTTCATCGCAAGTGCCCAGTTTCTAGGCCATTCTCTGGCTCAGTATCTAGTTGCTAACTTGTGCGATAATAGGGGTGCCATCTCCGCCGTGCTCACCACCTCGGTCGACACCCACTGTCCTACCGTCACCGCAACAGCAACGGTCTGTGGTACCTGCCCTGTCAAGGAATGCGCTGCTATCAGCACCGTTTCGAACCCATGCGACTGCTCATCCCCCGTGCCCACCGTGACGACGAGCTACCCGTGCTCAGCCAGCAGCTGCCCGGGAGGCTGTGCCACGACCCTTTACGTATCGGCTTCGAGCTCGTCTACGTGCCCCTCGGACACCAAATCCGAGCCGTGCCCAACCGTAACCAGCACCATCGGCACATGCTCTACCTGCGCCGTCAAGGACTGCGCCGAGTACAGCACCATCAAGAGACCCTGCACTTGTCCCACGTATATCCCGACTCAGTGGGAGGGATATCCCTGCAGTTCTGTCGTAGTGTCCAGCTCCAAGACCATTACGAACCCCGGACCCTGCCCGACTGGCTGCGCGCTCACGAGTTATATCTACGAGGAAGACGACTGCCCTTCCAGCGTGGATACTCGCGTCACATGCACCCCGACCGTTACTATCAGCCAGTGGGCTCCGGGCCCCAGTTCGACTAGCACCACCTCCTCCACAACCAGCGGCACCACGATAACCACCAGCACTAGCACTGGAAGCTCCACCAGCGGGTGCTCCATCAGCTGCACCACGGGATGCATCATGGACAGTGAGTGTACCTGACTTTCTGACCGACAACTGAGGCCACCGGGAGGCTGCCCCAGGGAGAAAGACGCGAGACTAACACATTCGATAGAATTCGTCACTCTTCCCTGCGGTTGCGATGTTGCGGCCTCCGTTGTTACCGAAACTGTGGACCTTGGATGCGCAACCACCAGCAACTGCTGGAACTGCAACACCGGGTTCCCGTGGACCACGACCGCAACAGATTGTCCCAACACCATTATTTAGTAGAATGAGGGAACGCTTTATATTCATTCATGTACCTAGCGATGGAGACCTACCTGCTGAGAAAGATGCTCCGCGTGGGAAGGCGAGAATCGTGTCATTCACGAATCTTGCTGCATCTCGCCGTGGAAAACCGATGCTGCGCTTGGGAACATGTCTGCGTGGGAAACGCCGAGAGGATTAAGGACTGGCTGGATATCACAGCGCTAGACCACATCGGCTTTCACCTATTAACGTACTAGTTACATAGGCAAGCCGGGGGGGCTGGCATGCTTTTTTCTTTTCGTGCACCGAGAGAGACAATAGAACACCAACAAAAGGTCTTCAGCATTCTTGTACTTGTGCATTGATGATTGCACCATTGCACCAATAGGCAGCCTTTGTCCGAAAATGGTGCTTTCACCGGGGACAGCCCGCAAAGCATGCAACGTAAGGGCCATTTGCGAAGCTGCAGGGGAAAGCAGGGGGGTAGATATTATTAGTCCGGACTCGGGAAGGGAAGGGATACGGGGGAAGAGTTGAACGATAACTAGGGCACTGCGCGCGAGGGTTTTTGGGGCGAAATTAGTATCAAAACCATGGTGTGTATTTTCTAGGACGTCGTCGTCGGGCGGGCCGGCGGGCGGGCATCTTTTTATTTATTTATAGTGTGGAGCTGCTAGTTAATGAGTGGTGCGACTCGGAATGGCGCAACTGCTCTCGGGAACAGCATTCTTGTTCTCCGAGGCCGCACACATGATACTACTAGTAGTTACCTCCTTCTCTTGTGCTCCGAAATTGGTCGTTTGTTTTGTTTTGTTTTGTTTCGAGAGCCGCACGCTAACCACTCCCGGTAGCGCGGGGAGCATTTCCGGCCTGCGGCTCCGGGGGGGGGTTTTTTTTTGTTTCTTCCGTCCTTTTGCCGACGTGGGGTTTTTTTTCGGCTGTGGCTTCAAGACGGCCGAGAATGCTGTCTCCGGGGGGGGTGGGCGGGGTTTGATTGTCCGGAATAAACGGGGTTGAGTGAGTCAGGCGTCTCTCTCTCTCTCTCTCTCTCTCTCTCTCTCGGCTTGGACCTGCGTGGATGTAGAGCTGGCAGGAAGTGGATGGACGGGCAGAGAAGAGCAGAGGCGGAGGAAAAAAAAAAAAGTCGGGAAAGTGGTTTCTTGTTGCTTCAGTATGTCTTTGTTACATTGTATGTCTATGTCTTGGACGTGTTGGACGCCTTGTGTGCTCTGCTGGGTTTCTCCTGGGTGAGACACCTCGAGGCTCGAGGTAACGTAGTTATATATATATTAGTTATATTATATAATATATATATACATGCCTGGATCGTCCCAAAGAGCCCAGCTGTGCACAGCGCAATGTATAGTGCGTGCTGGGTTCTCCTATTCAAGCTCTCGACCACATGTCGGTTCCAGCAGCATGCATGCATCGTCGGTTCAACGCGCCCTGGCATGTCTATCAGACTCGCCGTGATATCTCCCACGCTCCCTGTGTTGCGCGCGCTGCCCATCAGCTCTGAGCTTTGCAGGCCTGGCCGGACCTAACCGTGCCATTTTTCCTTGCTTTCTGCAGCGGGACCAATTCTGTACAGCGCTCGCCAAAGGGGAACAAAGACTTTGCGCTCTTATTTCCACGATTTCCATTGTATATTACATCTCACGATAGATCATCACTAGCTTTGTGATTTCCAGCCTTTGATACTTCTGGCTGCGCGGGATTTCCTATTGGAGGGCTGCAGTTCCGTGCAGAGAGCCGCTTGATTGCGATGGCGAAGGCGGTTGGAATATGCGACAACTCACCGCTGCCGTCTTGCTCGAGGACAAAGAAGGGGAAGCCACGGCTGCTCCCAGGTGACGCAGTGCTGGGCACCACCGAGCACAGGACGTAAAAAAGGCAACTGCCGCCGTAAGGGAGAGTATATTTGCGTTGTTTCCGGGTCGAATCATACCGACTTGGTGTTCTCACTTAACTACCGCAGATCAAATATAAAATACATGCAAAGCGCGTCGAGATGTGACAACACCCGTTCTGACACCTTGGGCCATCACAGCCCCGGGTGTGACTCTGGTCCTGTGACTTTGACCCAGTGCGCACCGGGCGGCAAGACGCGGACGAGACTGAAGGCCGCGGAAGCCATCAGGCAGAAACAGCTTCGGGCAAGGTGAGTATGGCGGAAGATTCACGACGGCGTGGACATAAGTCTGGATGTGCGAGATAGCCTTGAGCTTCTTCAGTCCTGCTCGTTCATTTTGAACAGTTCTTCCGAGCTCCCGAGTCCGGTTTGAAGCTGCATCTTGATAATTGATTCATCCGAGATACCGATCGATGGCGCCATCTCAGCGTGCTCCTCGCCACGGAGGCCCAGACCTCACCGGCGTCCACATATCCCCTGATGCCACCAGACCACCAAGTCCCCATCCCGCTCGTCGGCACCATCTCGCATCTCCACCCACGCCACCACGCCCACGCGTCGCACCCGGACCTAGGCCCCATCCACCCCAGCCCCAGCAGCCAAAACTAGACCTCCTCCTCACCTCCTCGACCCTGTCCTACGCCATATTCGCCCCCACCCTGACCGCGTACTGGCTGGGCAAGCACCGCATCTACATCGACTTCTTCCCCATCGCCCTCCTCGCCACGCTTGTGCTTACCCTGGAGCTCCTCTGCCGCGTCCTGGAGGGGGGCTACCTGTCGTTTCTGTTCGACGCCGGTATCTGGCATGGGGCGAGAAGATTTGACTCCGCGCACGATGCGTCCGGGTGCGAAAAAGTTACTACTACCACTACTACTACTACTATATCAGGGACGACGAGAGGGGAAGCATCAACGGAGGAGGAGGAGGAAGAGGAGGAGGTGCCCGAGGGCCACAGGAAACGCCGCCGCGGAAGCCGGCCGAGGGAGAAGCAGGGGGGGGATGACGACAATCAGAAACTGAATGCATCTTCCCATGATAGTGCTGCTGTTGCTGTTGCTGCTGCTTCTTCACGCACTTCTTCATCATCATCATCTTCTTCTTCTTCTTCTTCTTTTTCTTCTTCTTCTCCTTCTGCTTCTCCTTCTTCTTCTTGTCCTCTCCACTCATCCCCCTTGCCAGCACAAGAAGTCCCTTCTCGGCAGCAGGACCCGGACCGCATGTGCGAGCGGCGCCACGTTTGCGCCGGAGAGCAGGGAAGACACGCCACGCACGACGGCATCACGTCCATGCTCCGCAGCCTCAGCTGCATCCTCCTGCTGGCGGCGTTCGTCTGGTTGATCATCCTCCTGATCAAGTACGGCGCCGAGATTCGCCGGAACACAAGCACAGACACGGCGTCAACGCAGCCGGACGGGTAAGGGGAAGAAGAAGAAGAAGAAGAAGAAGAAAAAGAAGAGAAAAAAAAGAGGGTGGATATCTGAGAACGAGATCCAACCGCCTCCTTCCCACCCATCTGCCGGGTTCGCACCCGATTGGTTGGTTTGCAAGTGTTGTTTCGAGGAAGCGAGGGTAAGCTTTATGAATAGGTGCTATTGTCGTCACGGAGGGACCGGCTCTCGCGTTGTGTAGAATTTCGAGGTCTGGTCCTTAAATATACACTTTCTTGATATTATTTCACCGACATACATGCCTCCAATCCATCTTGTCTCCTCTACCGCCGTGCCGATGCATATAACAACCGGCCAGGCCCATTTTCTTCCTTGCGTCTAGTAGTAAAATAACCTAGAGTCTAGACCAACGCTACGTCCATACCCTCCCAGCAAGCAGCCACTTTCATTGCCAGACCGTGTGCCTAGTAAGAAACGAAAAAAATAGGTAGACATCAGATTACACAGAAAGAACTCGAAAGAAATAATTCAAAGTCTTGACGGTAACCTTTACAGAAAACAAAAAAACACCAATCGCAGTTCCTCAGCCCCCAACCAACCCTGGAATATCCCAACTTGAGGTATGCTGCTTGCTGCCTGAAACAATACAAATACTAAAACGAAACGATTTGATTGGACGGTAAACTCACTCCTATCCCAGCTCCTGCCAAGCAAAATCAACGGATATTGAATTGACGATACGAAAACACAGAAAGAAAACAAATAATAGAGCTCGACCGTCTATTTTAGCTGTCTCCTGGGCTACCTGTCTTCACACTCGGGGATGGCGTGGTTGACTTGCCTCGTCTGCTTCCGACAGCCCCTCCCTGCAAGCAGCACCGTGTATAGCAAAAGAGGCCCACGCACGTCCGCCCCAATGATATCCGAGTCGCTGAGTCGATAACCCAATATCCGCTACTCACGCCAGTCCAATCTCAGGTCCAGGCTTGTCAATCTAATCTAACACAAAGAATATACCGCACATATCATGGAGTAATTACCCTCTTCATTGTTAGGCTTCGCGGGCGAGTGTCAGCCCAGGGAGGGGATGGAATTCCACCCACTCCCGCCGCAATTATGTGAATAATGGTTAAAAAGAATAATGGGGACGTGACCGATGCACCTTTGATTGATACGCTTTGCCAAACTCCGTTATTGTGCAGGGCGCGGTTGGGGACTCGGAACTGCGTGTGGTGGAGCATGCGGCGACTGCATGTGCACCGGGCTCGGTGTTGGATGGGGATTAGGCATGTGCTGTTGCGAATACATGGGCTGTCCGTGGTACGGATTGCCATTAACTGGGGGCTGATTGCCCTGCACCATGGGTTGACCGTGGTTCATCCGAGGACTGGGCGTCGAATTGGTCGGCATGCTCACCCTGGCGGCTGATACACCACGGTGATTGCCCATACCACCCCCCAGCCCTATACCAGCCAGTCCAGCAGCCCCATGTGCCGGCATGCTGCCTGCCATACCAAGTGTCTTCTCGTGGGCAGTCTGCCTCGCCTGTGCCTGCGCCCGTTCCACGATAGAGTGGTGTTGATGTTCGTTCATGACCGTGTGGTAGCCGGATCGGAGGTGTTGGGGCGGGTTCTGCTGGTTCATGGGGTGCGGACTTTGTGTCGGGTACTGACGTTGCATGCCGGGATGCATTTGAGGTTGCGGTGCTGGAGATCCGTACCCTCCAGGTGGCGGCGGGCGATGCTGTGCGTGCTGCTGGCCAGGGCTACCGCCGTATTGGTGGTGGCTGGGCATCTGCTGAGGCATTGGCCGTTGGCCCATCGGCGTTCCATTAGGATATCCATGGTAAGACTGCTGCTGTTGAGGTTGCTGTTGCGGTATCGGCTGCTGCTGATGCTGCTGCTGCTGCTGCTGTGGGTAGGCGGGTGCGTACTGCGACGGCTGCGAATATCGCGCGCTAGGCGATGCAGCAGTCGGGACTTGTCCGTAGCCAGCGTGTGGAGTGTGTTGCGCGGCATGCTGAGGAGGCTGCGCCATACGCTGGGGTGGAGTTCCGGCCCCGTACTGCGGTGTGCCTCCAGTGCCATAGGGAGTCTGCTGCTTGTACATTGGATTTGAATAATTGGGGTAGCCTCCGGGGCGTGGGGGGTAGGGCTGACCCACAGGCGGGGCTCTTTGCGGTTGGCTTATTTGTTGCTGTATTCCAGGGGTCGGCCGCGGTGGCATATTAACAGGTTGGCGGACAGGGGTCTGGCCGTAATACTGCTGCTGGTTTGGCATCGGTCGCGACTGCTGCGTGTATTGCGACGCAGGGAACCCAGTAGGCGTACCATATGCGCCAGGAGCTGGGCCAGAAACGCTGGGCGTTCGGTGCGGCGTTGTACGAGGCATGTTAACTGCGGCCGGCTGTGGGGCCGCAGCTTGTTGTTGCTGTTGCTGCTTGGCGCGGATCGAGCTTTCGTCCTCATCCATGATGCCGTTGTAGGAATCAGATCGAATCTCCAATCGCTTGCTAACAAGCAGATCACCATCGGGAAGTCCTTGAAGCTTCGCGACAGCATGTGGCGGAAGCATCCCAACAATGAGGGATAGTTGGGTCTTGAGCATCTCGTAGGTCATAACCTCGTCTTCAGATGGTTGCACAGCCGACGCGTTCTTGAGCATGTCGCCGTTCGCGGGATCGGTGGCACCGTGACGATTTTGGGTTGTCGGCATCGTTAGGTTGCGGTTGCGCTGGTATGAATCAAGGGCTTGGATTAAGTCTGACACCTCCTGCAGAAGATCGTCCGTGTCCATCTCTTCCTTCGATTTGGCTGGTGCGATTGCCTTTTCGAGGCTCGGGTCGATGGCCATCTCATCAAACCCCTGGATTGCTCCTTCGAGATATTCCATGTCCACCTCTGGAAGAATTGGCGCTTCCTCGGTGGCTTCTTCATCCTTCATCGTATCCGCAACACGCTGGAATTGCCTGTATCCCGCACTCTGCCACCACATGCGTCCCAGTGTACTAGAAGGGATGATTGCCTTACTATCATCTCTAGTGGGGGCGAAACTTGAGAAAGACCCGCGGAAGAGCGCTTCCATCTCGGACATCTCGAGCTCGAGGGTCGACGGCTTGACACCAGCCAAGCTTTGGGCGCGTTCCCTCTGCTTCGCACCAGCGCGTGACGGAGGTGTGGCATTGCTGTAGTCGAGGAAGTGCCCGGTAGAGACGTGCGAGAATGAGTAGACGCTTGCCCGGCTGGGAGACCGCTTCGATAACTCGGGATGATAGAAACCCAGTTCCTTGTCACGCGTGACGTTCTTGGGTGCCTTGGGCGGCTGCAATGGAGGTATGTTTCGAGGAGCAGGAAATATTTCGCCGAGTGTCGGGGCGCGTGTCTGGGGAGCGTTTGAGGGGGCCGGCATGACCTTGGTAAGAGAGACGGCATCTGGGAGGTCGTTACTCTGAAGTATGTCCAGCTGTCCATCGTCGCCCGTCCTCTGCAGACTAGAGAACAGCTGCTTGGGCTGGCCGGTGTTTCCCCACGCCGTGAGGACATTGGTGCCGCCATTAGCGGTACTCTGCACTGTATCCTTTACAGGGCCTCCATCTGGATAGTATATCTCATGCCTGTGGAGGCCGACCACCTTTTCCTTAAACAGAGATGCTTTGGCGGTGGCCTTGATCTTGTCCTGGGATGGGAGGGATATAATCTCGGCCTTGTATTCCTTGATGGCTGCGAGTACATCTTTGATAAAGAGATCTAGGCTCTCGTAGCCTGCGGAAGAAACCTTGCCAGCAATCGTGGTGCTTGGCCTTGGATCCTCGGATTTTTGTCGTTTTGGGTAGGGTTCAGCCGTTGATGATTTTTGGTCGCCGCTGGGGATGGTTCTTTGGAGGATTGATAGATCGTCGAGCCTGCAGTGACGAGAGTTGCAGGATTAGTATTGACGTTGGTTGTGGAATAATTATGTGGAGCGAGTGCGTTGGGTGGATGGGAGTGGGGTTTGGAATGAAGGAATAAAACAATGAGGGACTACACCAAGAGAAAGCCTTCTTGGGTGGAGACGAGACTCATTGTGATGATGTTGCTCGTGATGATCAAGATGATGATGATAATGATGATGAGGATGGGGGTGATGGTGATAATGCAGGGACAGACAGGACGGGCAAGTACGTACGGCTGGAGGGCGTGGAAAAAGTTGTCAATCTCTTCCTTTTGGGATTGGGAAGGTCGCGGTGGCGGCGACGATGGTGAGGAGGATAGTTTGGAGGTGGAATCTGTCGCATCCTTGGACTTTTGCTGGTTGTCATCGACGGGGGCGTCGGCTGGGGCGTCAACGCTGGCTTCGCGCTTCCGTTTGGAGGGGACGGCCATTGGAGAATCCGGACGATGCGCCAGTCCAGGCATGCCGTTCACCTGGAGCAGCGCAGGCTGGGCCATCGTGTATCATCCAGCAGGAAGGGGACGTGATTTCCCAGCGGGAAAATTGAGGCAATCGAACGGGATTGTTTTGGCTGGCGACGATTGTGCAGCTGTAAATGGGATGCGAGGCCGAGCGAGAGCAAGTGAGGGTCTTGTCTCTATGCGGATGATGGTGGATTTGGGTAAAGGCGGCCGGGGTTGGTGGGCGCGCTTCGCGTCTCTCTGCTCTCTCTGTCTCTCTCTCCCTTGCCGGGCCAAAAAAAAAAAGTGTGGAATTGCTAGTTCCTGCTTGAGTTCTGCCTCGTGCGACAAACCATAAAACCAGGCACTCTTCAGTCTTTCACCCTTTCTCAACAGTGGGGCAGGAAAGTATAAAACATCAACCACCAGATTGCATGCCACCAGAAGATGATAAAAAGAGGATTATTCGAGATGGAAATCGGTCAGATCAACGAAATGCCACGATTTTTGGTGCGAAGTTGGTTTTTGGAAAAGGGTCGGGAACCGAAGGCTGGCACCAAAAGAAGGTGTCTTGATCTGTCGGGGGATGCGTATGCACCAAAAGTCAACTGTTTAGTAGAGAGGGCGAGAGCAACCGCAGTTTTTTGGCACCATGCCCGATTTGGTCTGGCCCAATCTCCCTCCTGCCCCTGCTTCGCACACTCAGACATCACGTGGATTGCTGACTGCCAGCCCTTGTCAGCTGTACGCCGGCTGGTCCACCCACCCCTGGCTGGAAGGCACAGCCTGACTGGCATGCACAAGAAAGTGTTGGACCCTGCATAGGATTCCTCCCAACTTGTTTTCCTCTGCAACACGAGGCTCTACATTAACATCGACATACGGACTCACCCGTCGTCCTATGTAGCTGTTGGTCTTGAACACCTAGGGCCAAAATATACACAATAGCCCACCAAAGATAGGGACCGCCTGGAGCCAAGTCCAACATGAATCAAGTATTCCTGGACGATTGTTCTCATCGCTTCCGAATCACATGGTGTTCATTTAGTAGTGTCACATCATCAGCTATAGTCATAATAAGCAGTTTTTATGATTGCGGGGACTCAAATTGTAGCTCTGTTCTTGTGCCATTGGTGATAACACGACCCGAGTACTCCACAAATACACAAAGGAAAAATAATTCGGAAAAGAAATAAAGAAAACCGTGCTGGCGTTGTGTGTACTGGCTGGCAATGTTGAGACGATTTCGGAATATCGCAAAGTCGAGGACTTGGTCTTTGGCTTAAGATCAAACTCAAGAAACAAGGAAGAGTGAAGCTCTACTTGATACAATGTGGCCATATCATTACATCCAGACTCTTCTGAATTCAACTCCTGCAAATCCAGCGCCAGGTGGCTCCTGTCCTTTCCCCCTCGTCCCAACTACCATCCTTGGTGGAAACATCTCGGACAAGGACCTGTTTACTTAGCCTCGGCGAGGCCAACGGCGCCGTTTCCAAGGTCATACACAGAGTACCACTTGCGGAGGAAGGCGTCACCGAGAATTGCAAGGGGGCCGACTGGAGGAGGGAAGTCCATTCCCATGAAGGTGGAGATGCAGCTGCCGGAAACCTCAAGGATGTAGTCCTCGGAGGTGATGGCGAATTCCTTGCCGGAAAGCTTGAACGAGACGTCGGGAAGGCTGCCGCGCTTGGCGCAGTCGACGGTGTACTGGCCGTTGTAGCTCTTCTTGGCGCCAATCTCCTTGTTCAGTAGCTCAGCAAGGGTGGTAGGGAGGGCAATCAGAGAAGTACCGGTGTCCAGGATGACGCCAGTGTTCTCGAGCTCGGCAGTCTCGTCACCGAATGAGATGGCATCGAGGTCAACCTCCCAGTAGGCCTTGCGACGGAGGGGAATGGTGGTCATTTCGCCCTTATAATGGTCCTTGTCGACACCACCAAAGACAACCTCGGAGGAGTCATCGCCGTTCTCGCTGCTGAGGTAGAAGGCAAAGACGGGTTCGTCAATGAGCTTCTGCTCGACCATCTGGTAGAAAGGAGGAACAATGCCGTTTACCGAGATACGGTCGAAGCCCATTCCGAGAATACCATCGAAGCGGCCGAAAGCGAAAGCGAGACCGGGTTCGCTGGTGGCCTCGGCAAAGTCCTGGCCCTCGATGGAGAGGTCGCCTATGGTCATGACGTCCCGCGACACAAATCCGCTCAGGCTACCGGAGCCATAGCGAATCTCGAATGAGGTACCGTTGGCCTTGTAGGTAGAAGAGGCGGACGAGTCGTACTTTTGGTGGAGGTAGCAGGCGATGGAGCCGCATTGCTGCGAGGGAACCCAAAGGTTGGAGCTGCCGGTATCGAGGATGACCTTGAAGGTCTGGGGAGGAGTACCGATGGTGATCTCGGAGAAGTCTGTAGGACAAGGCGCAAGTTAGGTTAGCCAGGATTGCATCATGCCCATCGCCTCTATAGCTAGATATTGCGAAAATCAAAAAAAGGTCATCAACATACACTGGGCGTTCATGAAGTTTGTGATGGGAACGATGTGGTCGCCGTCAACGTGGATGGAGGTGTCCTGGAAGATGGCGTCGAGATGGGAATCAGGCCGGATGCCGAGATACTTCTGGCCGAGCGCCCTCATCTGGGAGTCAATGTCGACTGTGTCCTGTTTCGGGCGGAATCATCGCAGTTAGCATCGCTTTCAGATACTATTCATTTGGAGGCTGTAAAAACTTACCAGCTGCTGGGAAAGCGGAATCTTCTGGAGCTTCATCTTGTGGATGCCGGCCTGGGCGGAACCGAGCAGCGCAGCTGCGGCGGACAACAGAGCACCCTTCATGTTTGCGGAATGCGGAATGCGGAACGAACGGGTCGGGCTAAAAACAAGAACGATAAAAAAGAAACAGAGATACTGTAGTCACCGGGATGATATGGAGCCGAGATGGAGATGATGGAGAATGATTCTCTTGGATTGTTGGAAGGAAGGGACAGTGTGAGGGCCAGGAGATGGGAAAGGAGGAGGAGGGAAACGGGAAAGGAAGGAAGCAGCAGCAGATGTTATGATGATGGCGGGTAAGATGGGCAGGAGCCTAGTCTCGTGCAGAGCTGCACTGCGACAACGCAACGCTCTCACAGCGAACCATGACGCAGCTGCAACCGAGCTCAGACCAGCTCGGCCACCAGCTCCTCGCATTGCCACCCTTTATCAACGCTGGTACGGCAACCGATAAGGCCCCACCCCGTCACCATATCCAATCACCGCCCACCAACATTTCTCTTCAGGCCAGAATTGCGGCCTGAAGGCTAAGGCACTAGAAGCCGCAGTAGCTAGCAGATTTGTTAGCTCAGACAAGCTCGTTCAGTACCTTGCATTTCACGACACATTTGCCCCTTCGTGATGGCAGTTGACGCATTCTACCATCTGCCTAGCCGGTTTTTAGTATGCAATGATAATTGATTCTTCGAAAAATAATGGAAACCGGGCGTAGATAAATATTAGGTCTAATAACCGCTTACACTTCGACAATTCTAACCTTACATGCTAATATGATTAAACTGCTGTTGTAGCTTCGAGCTATCATAGAGAAATGCCGATAGCCTGAGCGGTGCTGCCGCTGTAAACTTTGAAGTCACTGGATTGGTCACGAGCATTGTCACGACCAAAACTACTAGACTTGTACAAAAATCCGTGGGGCCCCATATGGCCGTGCGCAAAAAAACACATGGGACCACATGGGGTTTTTAAAATAATCCGTGTAATCCCATGGAACAACACAGGTTTTATGGTGTGGTCCCATGGAACCCCACCATTAAACCCGTGTGGTTTTATGGGACCACACAGAAATTCCGTGTGACCATATGGGTAGCCCCACAAAATCCGTGGGTAACCCATGGGTCCCCATGGGTCCCCATTGTACCAGCCTAAAAACTACACTTGGCGATTATATAGGCTTCTCAAACTCCCACTCGGCGGCAGCTTAAAGTTGGGTCCAAGACAAAAGACATTGTAAAACCAATGCATGTCAGACTTGGTAGCTCAGACTAGGCACTTCTTCAATTCAGGTGTTCCTCCTTCAGATATATTTATTAATAGTAATATTATTAACGTTGCTGGAGTTTCCCCGCTAGTAAGGCACTGGAGTTAGAAAATCAAAGATAGCTAAATAAGACAATTAACAGCACCAATAATCGCTCGTTGCCACTTACTATTAATTGTATTTAAAGACTATAGCGTTCGGCACTATCTTGAAACCACTAGACAACTCCATGGCGCAAGCCACCTTAATGCCTCCACTCCTGAGGACCAGCCCCCATATCAGGCAGATATGGTATTTTTGATCTTTTGCGCCGCCCAGCTACGCCGTGGCAATACGTCTATACACTCAACCACACCCTCTTACAGCGCCAACACTTTTTTTGGATATGTATTGTAGACAGGACCAGTATCGCACACTTCTCGTATTTTAGTTTCCCACAGTGGTGCAAGACACGGCACTTTTGCTTTCTCTGCATCCTGCCAATAGCGAGAACAGGTGGCAGAGCTCAGATAACCTTTCATACAAAGTCTGCCTTTCCCAATATATTCTCAAGCTCCCCCCGCCGCTGCCTTGATCCCTATCGGAATTCCGGCAAGCACGCGGTCTAATACGTTGTCGCCTGGCGTAAGTTTCGTTGATACATCTCTCTCACTTTCTTAACCCCCCCCACCCCTCAATACGCCCTGCTGCTCGATTGTAACGATATTTATATCTTCTATATTATAACAATGCCGCGTTTGCATTCGATGGTCCATGTCGCCCACTCGTGTGCACGCTCAACTCTGCTCGAAACGCTTAACCACCCACCGCAATCGGCTCATCGGCTCATATTGCAATTTGCCTCTGCGAACAACATGTCTGGCACCAGCGCATGTTTTATGAACGTCGGGCAGCTGTCCTGGAACACCCAAGACATGTCGATCTTGCTTGGGATGTCTGTGGTCATTGGGGCTGTGTTGGGAGGAATATGATTGGTTTTGGACACCATGGTGGAGGTGCATACTGCTCCTTCACTCAGAGTAAGGGTGTTTAGTTTTTGCTACTAAGTTTAAAGTACTGGGCGGTTAAGGGGAGAGGATTGTATGACATATGTGGTGGCCCGACAGTGATAAGCTTGTGATAGGAGCATAGCGGGGAAATTCAAGTTTTTCTGTGGGTTCCTAAGCTAACCTATGTCTAGGTAGGCCGTATTTCTCCAAGCGCTGCTCTTCTTTGTCCACTAAGGTATTTCAGGGTTTAGAAAGACACACCGCGGATGTGCAGTCAAGCGAGGTATCACCCCGTGGCTCAGCTTACCTAGCTCTTTGATTCACGAGGTCGATCAAAGTACAAACCCAGTCGAGAGGGTAGCCGAATCAGCGGATGCGCCGCTGTAGGAGTTAGAAAATAATATCCACCTGGCTACTAGGATTGTCCAAAAGAAAGTGGGGACCCATGGGCCCTGATTGCACGAGCCTTCTGGCAATTGAGGTAGGCCGAATCAAGCAATAAGAAATATGCAGGTTTTTTAATACGATCGGTAAATAGCTCAGTGTCATGATATATCACTGATCGGATATGCAAGAATTGAAGGGGTTGTCAAAACCAAAATACCCCAGGGAAATAAGAGTAAACAAAATTAAAAATTAAAAATTAAACCCGTAAGATATAGTTGAAGCTTTCATGAGAAGCTGAACATGGATGGAAGGAAAGTGATACTTGAATATGTAAATTTCCTAAACCCGCAGCATGTGCCATGCGTCCTGAGCCTATAAGCTTTTCCATAACCCGCTACGATAGAAAGGGAAAGGCCATTCAAACCAACAAAAGCTTCGTCGAGCATCTGTGTCTTCCGGTCCGTTGCGCCCGGCCTCCCCCTCTTCACCTTAATTCAACCTCATCCATCCTCCCCGCTTCGAGATCTGGGCCCAACACGCCATCTACTCTCTCTTCAGGCTGTTGCTCATCGCTGGGAAAGCTGCTAGCATCGGCTAAGGCGACGGGCGCATAGCCCCATATGGAAAGTAGATACTCTACGACCGGCACGTCGACCAAGAGTGCGGACGACGTCGCTCCGACGATGAGAAAGAGGTTTAGTTGGTCGTGTATGCTTGTGCTTGCCTCCGCCGAAGAAGGGAGCGGTTTGGGTGGTTCTTTCTCTGCAGGCCCTGCGGCGGCGGAAGCAGGACGAAAGGGTTAGTGGGAATATTCTAAATGCTTCCTGGAAGCAGCAGTGGAAAACATGAATGCCAAACACCGCGAGGGGGGATATAGTACTGCCTATCGATAGGTAGTCTGTGCGACTAGCTGCGACACTAAATGGGAAATGAGTGTTGCAGAGGATGTTGCATCGTATGTGGGGTATAAGGCATGGCTGTAGTGTATACTCGTGCAGGGGGCTACTGCGCCGCCGCTAAGCCTAGGGATTAACTACAGCCGGATGTACAATAAATAGTACAGGGGTAGAAAGACTAGAAAAGTGTATGTGGCTTACGCGATCTTCGCAGAATGAAGAATATTCTCCTCAGCGAAACCAAAATACGTGACAGCTGTACCCCAAGACGCAGCGCCGAAGACGAACGGAGCCCATTTTGCGACCATGGAGCCTTTGGAAGGCTCCTCGGCTGCGGCGCATTGGGTGGCGAGGAATGCTCCTGAGGTTAGCAGCAGGATTTTAAATGGTGCGTTGCGACGCTTGTGTCCACACAACAAGGCGTGGATGGGGAACATGCGAGCTGGACTGGTGGCGCACCATGAAGGTTGTGTAAACAGGGACCGATGGACTTGATGTCCGGCTTACTAAGCAGCGATATTCCTCGAGGGTTGAGAAGGGGAAAAGAAGTTCAAGTTTGGGCTGGAAGCATGGGGGCACGCCTGAATGGACTTGCGAGCCTCGATGTGTAATGACGTGGAAAGTGGGAAACGAAGGGCGATAGTTTACAATCCATTCTGTGCACGGACCTGAATTACGCAATGTGTCATCCGGGGGTTCTATAATCCTTGCTGTCACTCAAGTAGTATCGAGATATATCTATTCCTGTTTTCTACATCCTCCTCCCCAGTTCATACACCCAGCTTTCTCACCTCAGGCCAACTTTGAATCTGGAACCGTTCAACATCAACCCCTGCCCGCTGAAAATTATCTTCCATCCTCTGCATCAGCTCCGCATGTTTGTTACGTCGCGCCACCGACATCTCGTAGCGGAACGTCTCGAGCTTTGGGTGCCTCTCTCCGACAAACTCGGATAGCCGCAGCATGTCCTTCAGGATCCTGGCGTGCGGCGACGAAATTCCAAAGTCTGTCACGTTCGAGGGAAGTATGTTGAGGAGACGGTCGTTTTCAGCCGTCGTCTCCAAGTCCTCCTCCTCCTCTCCTGCTGGGTTGTTTCCCTGGGCGGGCTCCAGCCCACCATCCCCAACATGAACAGTAACGTGCCAAACCCCGGGCGCTGCCATGGCCGTGTTATCTGCGCTGCCGTCGTAGATGGTATTGCCGCTGATCCACAATGTTTCTAGTGCGTCGAATCCGCTGAAACCGGCGCCGGCTATCAGCCCCCGTCCCCCGCTGTTGTGCATGTCGTAATTGGACTCCGCCAAGTCCAACACCAGGGTTTTCAGGCTCTTACGGAATGGTCGCAGGTGTTTTATGAACTCCCGGGGAGTACAGTCGTCGACTGCTTCGCCCACGGTAGCGCTGCCGTGGGTGAACTTGATGGTCGTGAGGCTCGGTACTGCTACCGGACCGGGGTGGCTGTCGGGAGAAGCAACTCGAGGAGGAGGCACGGCGCAATCCAGCAGCCTCTTTAAATCCTTCTCGCCTAGTGCGCACCGCCAGAAATAGATAGTATTCAGTTCCTTCAGTACAGGCTTCGGCCCGCCCTCTTGCTCGCCCCAGCTCAGGTCCTCGACTCTGTCGCATTCCGACAAGACCACCTGGCGCAAGTTCGGCGCGCGATGTAGCAGTCCCTTCAGGCACGCGAGATCAAACCCACCTTCCGTGCCACCATGGTTTATAGCCAGAGTCTTCAATTTCTCGAACCCCACTTCCCTGCTGCAGTATCTGGTGGGCCAGTATTCGTAGCCGGCGCCGAGCCGCATCTTTTCTACGTCCTGAATCCTCGCCATCACGAAGTCCAATACTGCGTACCCCGGACCATCGTCGGATATATCCTGTGGCATCCACTCCCTCAGAGGCGGCACGCCCTCGATCTCGGCTGCCTTGTCCATCAATGTCTTGAATTTCTCATTGCCCAGTTTCCAGTAATCTTCTCCGCTGCCGGGAATGACCTGCAGGAACCGCACGTGGCGGCCAAGCTCGGGACGCTCCATGAGGGTGCGCAGGCGGAGAAACACGTAGGAAACGTCGTGTTCGGCGCTGAACCAGTTTCCGTCACCCAGGTTGATGTTGAAGTTGCGGTACACGTGGGGGGTTGCTAGCTCGTGGAGGCGCCTGCATGTTGTGGCCAGGGCGAGGAGCGAGGGGAGGTTGGGAAGGGTGGCGAGCTGAGATATGATGTGCCCGACGAGCTCCAGGGGGAGGGAGAGAAGGGAGGCAGACGCCATGATGGAGGATGATTATTCGAGGCGAAGAGACGGACGAAAGGTGGAGGAGAACACAGCGGCGTTCACTGGTTGCTCTTTAAATACCAAGTTTACTTGCCGGGGATTCAGTGTCGCCTTATTGGACCATCCCCGTGCATTGGATAGGAATTATTGTGCGATTGGACAGCTGCAAGGACACCAATGGGACGTTGGGTGATGGGGACTCCTGCATGGCATGATTTGAACTCATAATTCCAGTTCCAGGGCTTGGCAAAGGGATCCAAGCCCAGATGGTAGCCCAGACTGTCACGTGCTCGCTCCACAATCAGCGAAACCCTGGGGCTTACTATGCTCGTTCCCTAAAAGGCAAGGTATAAAATTACTGATTAATGTTTTTGCTGGTATCATAATTATTGGGCTGTTTATTATCACGGCGGGTAAAATAAACTGGATAATAAATATATATTTAATATACTTCATATTTACCCAACAACGCCGGGTTTAAAAATTTCCGTCGAATATAAGGAGCTAAAATACGGAGAAGATTACATTATTTTACTAAGCTAGTAAATACATGCCTATTTCTTAAGTCAAAATGCGTAGACCAGTACCGGCGGTTATTTTGCTTATACTGTTAAATTATACGTCCGGTGCCTATACGCTATCTCCTTAAATAAGACGCAATATATAGGCTGGCAGCTAAATCTAAATCCGGTCCTTGGCCTCCCCTCCTGTTTCGAAAAAATTAACCCTGCCCTACTGGTTATTTAGCTTAGGCGTAACAATTAGCGGCATGGATGGTGTGCTGAAAGCCCTCCCCACCACGTCTTTAGGGCATCTGTATTTATGTTTGGGAGTGTTTCCAATGGCATCGAGGGCCGGCGATACTTGGTCGCTCCCCATCTCGTCGGTTTGCCGAAAGTCTTGCTGTGCTTTCCTGCTCAATGCCTCCAGGTTCTCGTCCAACTCTTGGTCCAGGTTCGGATTCTGGAGACGCCGGAGCAGCGACGACCTTTGCCCCTTGATGCAATTGGACTGTTCCGTCGTGAATTTCCCTACGTATTCTCTCAAGCTCTTTCCAACAATGCCGTGCGGATAGGTTGGCCGGCAGGAGGTTATCAAGACGCCGTGGTGACCGATGAATACGATGTGTATTGTGCGAGGGAAGCCAGCCACCCTTATATACCCTTTAATCTTGGAGATGTGCGTCCCGATATCTCGAAAAGGAAGCAGGAAACAGTCGTGGAAACACACCAGTTAGTACTATAACAGTAAATCGGAATCAGCCGTCGTACGTACCCCGGTCTTGACAAGAGGCTGCTCTCAGCTTTAGGTATCATACAAGACAAGAGGGTCGACTACCGGAAGCGAATACCTTCTCTCCTGCCGCACCCCCGAAATCCCTTTCAGCAGCGGACCAATAATTGTCCCCGGTCCCTCGTGCTTCAGCTCTATGGGCCACTTATCCAAAAGGGTCCCCAATTCCCTGTACATTTCCCTAATGCCAGGGGCAGCTCTCTTGCGATCCCAGTCTCCGAATTCCAGTATCCGGGCAAAGGAAACTTTGTACCAATATTCCACGTAGTCGAAGATATATCTTGGGCATACTTGAGCTATCGGAGCCTACACCGGTTTTCCGTCGATAGTGAAGAGTGCTAGCCCTTTACGTGTACGAGCAAAAACCTTGCAGCTTGACGTTGGGAAATAGGGGCAAGATTGCCATTTTCGGGCCCAAAGCTGAGAGGTAGCTCTAGGCGGATGTGATCCGCCTTGTTGGCAATAACATTGAGCACAGCAAGACAGTGCTGTAATTGAGTAAAACGGGGGGGGGGGTAAAAGAAGGATAAATGGGGAATAAAAAGGGAATAGAACCCGACACGCGAATATTCGGATAAATCCGTTCGTGCTCGATTACAACGTGGACGGACGGAGTGGAGCCTAATGCCGTAAAGCTTCTCTCCTCCATCAATGACCTTGGCTGGCTCCCCGGCGTCGAGATTCAAAAGCTGGCTAGGGAGAACATGGACTACTTCCCATTAATAATCACGCCCTGCCTTCCCCCGACGACGAACCCTGTCGAAGAGGTCGAGGAGGAGAAGGACCCCCCTCCGCAGTACCCCGCCGCAAGGGGTAAAAAAGGCGCCGGCGATAGGCGGTGGACACAAAATCCACTAATCTGGCTTAATAGGCAACTATTGGAAGGGGAATGAAAATGCTCTCAAGTATAATTATTATTATTTTTGCCTGGCAGCTTCGTGGCAGTATCTACCCGGCCATCCTTGATATTGAATCATCCCTCGGTGTCCCGGAAATAGACCCTTGCGTACTCTATTAGTTATTAAAAGGCATGAAATAAAAACATTTATCCTTATTTATGTATTGGACTGACTACCGCATGTGATTTCTTTGGTATCTGTCTTGATCTTTTTTGCCTCGAGTCCTCCATGGTATTGAACATCCACGTCCTCTTTACTTTCTCTGCTTTTTAAAGAGTTTATTCTCTTAAAGATGGACCTGCCCCGCTGCTAAAGCCTGTTTCTTTTACTCTGCTCGCCAGGATGGCCTTCTTCGTCTTCTCTTTTGTTTCACTCCCGTGCAATCCGGGTCCACGAATCGAGAGTTGGTTACCTAGCTGCTGCTTGAACACTGGGGTAGACAAAATGCTAGAACTTCTCTTCCTTTTTCCTCCAGCTCCTCCGAGTGGTGGAATTACGGTTAGTACCGCATATATAGTAATTATAAGTAGATCGTTAGCCGTATCCTGAAAGGACACCTTCGGTCGCGGGCAGGCAAGCACAGTGGCTTTACCCTTGCCGAAGCCTATTGGGAAAGTTGTGGATGTGAGGTATAGAGAGGGAAATACGAGGTGAGAGGGACCCTGGAAGAGAAATGCAACAGGGTGAAGCCTAGCTCGGACCCAAACTAAGGACTTAGTATAATGTATACTATAGTATAGCTCACAACGCTAGAAACAATACAACAAGAAATTATCTAACAATCATATAATCCAGCACAAAGCCAACGAGGATAACCTTCCATGAAAACAAATGCAAACTACAAGATGCATAACCCACCTAGGTCTGAGGCGGGAAACACGCCGAATCCGAACAAGCTCGAGACAACCTGCCTTTCGCTTCGCCATCAAAATCCAAAGTGGCACACCCAAAAATACACCTCACTGCTTGCACACAAGGACATATCATCACCACTTCGCTGGCAATGTATGCTCCCCCCCCCTGTCCTCTTGTAGGAAGACGAAAGTCTCCAACGTCCTCGCCAGTTTGACACAGGGCGCATCGATCGCCCTGGTGAACAAATCCGCCAGCCAGATGAGAATCGATCCCAAGACAGCTAGCCCTGTAAACCAACAGATGGTCCGCTGCAGCGGCGTACTCTCTCCCGTCAACCCTCTAACACCCCACCCAGGTCTCTCGGGATCTTCCTCCGTCGCAGCATGGTACGGCGCACCGAGGACGTGATGCTCGCATGTGTTGAGGATGGGGTGTTGCAGGATGTATAGCGCAAAGCTAATCTTGCCCAGGTACTGTGGCACCCTGCCCTCCAGAAGGTTCTGAAGCGACCGTAGTTTTCCTGCCGACCAGACAAACGACAAGGCGGCCAGAGCATACCAGAAGTCTCGACCATGCTCGCGGTCCTCGTGCGTGTAGGCTGGGGGTGCCGTGGATCGGAGATAGGCGAATGTGGGGGTGATATCGTCGGGCCGAGAAGGCCAGGATACTATAAACCCGGCGAATGCGAGCAAGAATGTGGGACATAGCACATTCAATACTCCAGCGCAACCCAGAATCAGCTTGCTTTCAGTCTTATCCTTCTCCTTCTCTCGGGCGTCGTTCTCCAGGTGGAAGTCCGCGAGCAGCGCGCCGCTCACAAACTCGAATGCTGCCCACCGCGCGCAAAAGAGCAGGGAATAACACATGACCAGAGTCATCACAATTCTCCTCAACCCAGAAGTCCGAAGCCGACTGACGACTATCAAGAGCAGAAATAGCAACATCGAGTGCGAGAACTCGATTGGAATAGTCCAGAGGTGGGGATTGTATCTGCTGTGGGGACCGTCATCCCAGCCCCATGGCCAGGTAACCGCAGTCACTGCATCGGTGAACCAATCGGTCAACTGCTCCCAGAGCGTGTCATGGTGGCGGAGGAAACCCGACATGAATCCCAGCCTCACCAGAACAACATCAATCAGCGTCAATGCCAGCGGTGGTCCAAACAATCGGATGGGCCGTCGCAGAGCAGAAGAGGCGAGAATGTTGTGGCATTTCGCAATGGCTTTTTGGCTGGGACTTGTCACGTAGAAGCTTCCTCCCATCCCCTTGGTGGGGGAAACGGCATCCTTCTCAACTTCTTTCTCTTTCTCCCTGTCGCGCACGCACACGGCTGGTGGTGGTAGAGTGCCGCCAGCGGCATTTCTCTCGTGCAGACATCGCAGCGGTCGGTACGCAAGAGCAAACCCCGAAATAACGAAGAATATGTGAACCATGGGCGTGCCTGCGTACAGGAGCCTCACGTAGGGGAGTTGCAGGAGAGAGGAGCCCTCCTCGGGCGGATTTGAACCCCATGCCGGGAGGAAGAATTTGTGGTTGTAGTCGGTGTAGTGGTATGCAAACACGCTGAAGGCGGCCAGGCCTCGCAGTCCGTCGAGGTAGGATGTCGGGTGGATTTTTGGTTTTCTTCGGCTTCGCTGGTCGGCTGGTGTTGTGGATGGCGCGGCGAAGGATGGAAGGAGTGAGGTGGGATGCGGTACGTAGCGTGACACGGACATGATGCTGTGTGCCGTGGTTCTTCTCCTGGCAGCTGCCGTTATACCTTGCCGTGCTGTTCAGCAGAGCCAAGAAGGGGAAATAAGCTTAGCTGGGGATCGTGAATCGTGGCGGTGGGAGTCAGGTCGAAGGTTAGGGCGGCAGCCAAGCACTGCGGTAGTGCCAGGAGTGGGCTGAAACCGAGGACCACGAGGGAAATGGGTTCGGCAGCAGGCTAAAATTGGGGATCTCACGATATGCAGGCGCAAGCGTAAGACATACCAATATATCAAGTATGCTTGGCTTTGACGAAAATAGGGAGACAAGAGGGAGGTGTAATCCAAGATAGGATACTCGTAAAAAAAAGATTATAATAAAAGGGACCGGATGGAAAGAAAGTGACGGGAGAAAACAGGGAGTACGATGGGAAAGAGGGTAAACTGCCCAGTTGAATAAAGATAGGGGGCTCAGGATGGATGGATGTTGGTTATCCCGAGGAATAAGAGGCACACTGGCAGTGAGTACACGGCAAAGTGTACTGTAGTACAACATTTCTCTTCCCCTTTCTCAGCTGCAAGTGGACAAAGGAGGTGCGATCGCCCACATTCCTTGCCGCCCACTTCGGAATTCTCCTCCCCTCCTTGTTCTTTCCCTGCCGCCTCCTTGCTTGCCTGCCCAGTAGCAGCCGGGTGCCTTTCCCAGATTCCTGAGTCGTTACTCCTTCCCGGAGCTCTCCCTGGAAGTTGCATCACCTTGACTGCAGGTGGGTGGGTGGCTGGGTGGTCCCTGCCGAGTTGCGATTCGCACAGAGCGCGCTTCCCCTCCTCCCCCTTGAAAAAATGGAGAAAATCTCCCGTAGAGATGGAAACGCTCAATAATGATCTCGTGTGAGTGGTTGCCGTTTGTGGAAAGATTTAGCCGCACTGACCACGCTTCTTTTTCTCGGGAAGGATCGCAGCCCAGCGATTTACAGCGGGTCGCGGCTGCCAAGAAAGCTTAAAACTCCTAAGGTTGTTCCCCTGGGCGGCCTGCGGTGCCAAGACGAGCTAAGGGGGTGGGATGCTGTAGTTAGAAAAGCCGACGAGGCAATTCGCCAGCATGGGTTTACTAAAATGTTGGTGAAAGGGGTTTTGATTGCTGCCGTGCAGCCGAGTCGGGTAAAACGAGGTCGTGGTACGTACTAGACATCTACATATGATGGCGCGCATAAGCTGCGGTCGTACCCCGCTGGCGCTGTCTAGTAGAAGACGAGGAACTTCAACTCTAAAACCAATAAGGTTATTCTGCCAAGACTTGACCTATAGTATGTTATTATGACCGTATTCTAAGCAACGCAGAGATCGCGGGCTGATAATTTCTAATATCATTTACTATCGTGCTCGACGCCGTATGGCGGTCAAGGTCAGAAGTATCGATACAGAGGCACAGGGATCTTGATTCTGTCACATAACAAATACTTACTCTACATGAGTCATTGGCCCTGTTGTCGAATTGATCTATCTCAACTGGTATTTGATCGGGGGTGGTATGCAAGGACCCGTATCTTAAGTCTCATTCATACGTAGTATTTGGGTTTTTCCTACAGGACGGCTGATGTCGATGGCCTTTTCGGCGACAGTAAAAAGCCATCCCGAGCCTCCACAGCGGAATTAGGCAGGCCAGGGGTCTCTAGCTATAGGTAACCAGGCGTATTACATCATCTAGATCTACCCCAGACAGGCATGAGAGCTTTACGATGCTAGGCCTCTCTATATCTAGCGCTTCTTCAGTCACTACGGGACATCTTGGACGGTGGTGGGTGTGGGTGCTGCAATGATAAGTCGGGATTGCAAACCATCGGTCCAACGACGCTTTTGTTGACTAGTCTAAAGAATTCTCAATATAAATAAGTTACTTTCTGCAATAATAACATTTGATGGTTGTGGTGATTATATCGAGCTTTCCGGCTCATTTTGCCTAATAACTAGCGCGAAGCAGTGAAGATTTTTATACTAAACTTCAATATATTGTTTTTCGCGACCAAACGTTTATATTTTCAGAACAAGGTGCAAAACGTGTCGCGCAGAACAGGAGCCAAACGAACAAATATTGAAAACAATATAATAAGCAGGAGAGGAAGTAATATTAATCCCAGTCAACGGAGCGATCAAACACAGCTACAGGCTAAACGAGTATTCCAGGAAATTCTCGGGTATTGGGTCCACAAACGATCGAGGAATAAAAGGTTTGAAGGAGAGAATTTAGTTATGCGGCCGATGGAAGATATACACCCCCCAAGATCCGCTGGAAGACTTCACAACTTCCGAAACCGAACCCGACTCCACTCTCTTCTCAATCAAAATGAACCCGTATTGAAGGGGTCCGGGAGTAGGAGAAGTGTTTTCTATACCCCTTCTTCCTACCACCCACCCGAGAGTATGACACTGACCATGCCTTCGGGCCGTCGAAGCAACGGTTTTTTTGTAGCGACCAGCAGAATCACGAGGCTTGCTCCTCGCCAGAATCACTGGTCGCGGACGACGATGAAGACTGCGCCGACAGCATAGCGCGAGATGGCTAGCGCGAAAATTGATAAGCTAGGTTTGGAGAGGTAGGTGGATGCTAGGGTCTCGGTGAAACTCGCGTGTCGACCGTCGGCTGGCTCAGGTGGCGTATAGAATGTTCAATGTTAAATAATGCCCGCGTGATATAGGGGCTGCCGTCTCGCGTGGTTTTGATAAGAATGGAATATCAGTTTTAATATCAGCGGTGAAAACTCTCGGATATGCCGATCGTGCCAATGGAGGAAAATATTCAAAGTTTCCCGATTATTTTGACATCGCGCAAGCCTCTAGTAGGGCATGGATTGGTTTCCTTCCCATACCATCGCTCCCGGTCGGGAAAATCAAGAGACCTACCCATAAACATGTCGACTTTGGGATTCTTCCGAACAACCAATATCTCCCTATGACAAGTTTCAACCCGGTGTACAGCGTACCATCCAAGCTTCCGTACAAGTGCACCTCTTCCGGAAAACTTCTCCCAATGACCGGCCTCGAACAGAGAAAAAATCCTTGAGGCTCATTTTCGATAGATCTTCCTCCCGCCGAGGAAATGCAGGAGGCGAACCCCTACCCGGCGGAGATGGACGTAGACACAGAACCAGTAAGAAACAACATTGTAGATGTGTCCACGACAAATACGACAGCCGCAGAAGAAATGGACATAGACTGGCGAACCAAGCCCGTCACCACTACTTTATATTCTTCCTCCTTCCCCGAGAAGAGGCCGTTCCAACTGGAGATTCTCTCATTCAATATATGGGAGGTCCGTACTGATGGTGATGTCGTGGAGGTAGAGGGGCGGGCCGACGTGCAAGGGTCTTTTTCCGTGGATCTTGGACAGCTTCCTACTTGGGGAGGCTGTGAAGAAAAAGTAGGACCGCGAAGATGTGCAGATGGAGGATATTGTCTAGAAGTGATTATGTGTGTTGACAAGATTGCTAACTATATTTAAGAATTATACCATTTCTCGTTTTCTTAGGCTTAACTACGCATCTGCCTACTTGTTCTACCTCTCTAATCACCTGTGGCTGTGACTCCTACTCCGTTCTGATCTCCATGTTCTTCTAACCTCCTCCTCCTCCTCCTCCTCCATAATGTTAACGGTTATGTATCGCAATCTAGCTGGACTGCAGCCTTCCCCCGGTCTCTTTCGCTTATTTCTTCTCACCCTCCTCTATCGGTACGTATAATGCCCGTGTGTGAAATGTTCACACATCTTGGTTCTAAAATTGGAGGACCGATACGGATTAGGAAAAAGTCGACATGCGATTGATAGATATACAGAATTCCATGGACTACAACTAAGCTGTACTTTTCCGTGCCCTGTATTTTAACAACCCATACTCAAGTAAATATGCTCTCCAGTGCAGCCCCCCCCCGTATGGTACTTCCCAATTTGGCGACAGTGAAAACAGACAAAGATGGAGAAGCCGGATGACTAGTGTCCGCCACATCCAATGATCCAACAACCAGAGACCTAGAGTATCTTGAACCCCTCGCCAGAGAGACAGCGATACGATCACATCACCGATGGAGAACCCCGATCAATGAGGCAAACACCTATCTTGAACCTCCCCTGCCACCTCCTCCAACGCCTTCACCAAACCATCCACAGTCCCCTTCCTCGTCTGGCAATTCACCACAACCCTGAACATGCTTCCCTTGGGCCCGGGAGCGTAATCAACCATAAAGCCCCGTCTAATCAAACCGTCCGCAATCGCCCTCGTTCTCGTCGTATTGTCGTCCTTTTCCTCGCTTACCACCCCACCCGGGGCGTGATAAAAACACACCTGCAGACAAGGCGGCGGGTTTGTCGACACCAGCACGAAATCCCTCCTCTCCGTCAACACACCTGCTAGATACCCCGCCATCTCAAATGCATTGTCGACCTGTCTCTCAAATCCAGCAGCCCCGTAATAAATCCAGCTCAAGGCCAACTTGAGACTGTCGCCTCTCCGTCCGCACTGAAGCGTCAAATCCGCCAGGTCCCAGATTTCCCTGTCCTCGTCTCCAGCACCGTGGAAGAGATAGCCGGCGGGCAGGGTGTTCGCCTTGTGGAATGTGTTGATATCAGGTCCAAGCAAGAACGAGCAGGTAACAGGCACATTCATCATCTTGTGTGGGTTTACCGCCAGCGAGTTCGCAAGTTCGCACCCCTTCAGCTTGTGCTTCTGCTTTGCGCTGAAAAGCGCCGGACCGCCCCAGGAGGCATCAATGTGCATCCAGAGGCCGAACTCGGTGCACACCTCCCTGATCTCCACGAATGGATCGTAGCTGCCCATCACGGTCGTTCCCGCCGTAGCATTGACGTAGAAAGGCGTCTTCCCGTCTTCTTTGGCTTTCTTGATCTGCTTTCTCAGGTCCTCGGGGATCATCCTGCCCGTATCGTCGATGGCTACATCCCACACTGCATCGGAACCCATGCCGCACATCTGCGCCGCCTTCTCGATCGAGTAGTGTCCGTGCGCCGACGTAAGCAGAATAAAGTCGTTGTCCCCATTTCCCTTCGTCTTGGTCTCGGGGAACAGTGTGTTTCTGGCAACGACGATGGATGTTAGGTTGGATGCGCTGCCTCCCTGTGTCGATACGCCTCCGGCCCTGGGTCCGGTGAAGCCCCACAGATCGGCCATGATCTTGGTGGTGTGCTTTTCTATGACTGTGAGGGCCGGCGAGACTTGGTACACGTGGAGCTGGACGAGTGTCAGTTTGCTTCTCCGTGGGGAGCAGAAGGAATCGGAAGTTGGCTCACGTTTGTGTTTAAAGTGGCCAAAATCATTTCGGAAATCACGCCAACCTGAACAGTTCATCAATATAGGCCCAGTGTATAACTGTCTCGACACCTGGAATGGGTAGACCTACAGCATTAGTACTCGCATACAGCTTGTCCAAGAAGCCCTGATCCCAAGTGTTGACGCTATACTTCAGGACATCTTGGATGGTATCCAGCAGACCTTCCCTTCCGCGACCTTCCTTCAACGGCAATGAGAACCTCATCTTCTGGATCAGATCCTCCGGCCTGTGAAGCTCTACCAGCCCATTTTGCGGGAGCCCCTTGGCGGTCGAGACGCTCTGACCGGTGATCTTGGTGGCAGCTGCCTCATCGGCAGACTTGACGTAGGGCACGATGAGGTCCCTGACGGCGGTTATCAACTAATGGGGTTTGTTAGCCATGACGTGCTGCAGGATGTAGACACGGCCGGAGTAGCTTACGTCCTGGACCTCCGCAGCCCTGTCGGGGAAGTCGGCGGGTTCGTGCGTGCCATTGGTGCGGGGTGCATATCCGTTGGTGGCCATGTTGGATAGATATCCTGTATCCTGTAGATGGTAACCACTGATTCCGACTACCGTGTCCTGAAGATTGATAAAAAGGAGATCCTCGAAATGGGTTGAGACGGGCCAAAAAGATTCGCGAGCTAGTTGAAAAGGCGGAACATGAATTGCACAGTGGGCGACCCAGAACCTCGGAACGAAGCGGGCTGGGCAAAGAAAAGTTTTTAAGCCTTGTGAGAGATTTTAAAAGTTCCCGAATAGGAAACATGCTCCCAGGAGCTTCGGGAAGGACATGCATGGTGCACCCCGCTTAGACATCGCCGGTGGAAGGTCAAGGCCGGGCGGTGGCGGCAAGCACATGGAGCATTGTATATCTCCGGGCCCGGTACAGCATTTTGTGGCACCATCAACTACCCGTGCTCCCTTCGAGATGCGCTGTCATAGGCTGTTGGATCCTGATTGTCCATAAGAGTATGACCTCGGGTGATGTGTCATTGACTCAAGAGGAAGGGCGAGGCGCCCGAATTCCTCGGCATTGCCTGGCGCGGGATGAATAATGATGTCCGATGGGAGGGGCAGCGCTAAAAAAAATCATAAACTGGCATGGCTTCAGTTTGCAGTGTCATAGATTGGATGGCAGACCTTCAATTCTTGAGAATTCCGGTGCAGAATACGCCTTGATTCCAGAGAACCGCAACGCTAGAGGATACTTTGTTGCACAGGTCATGCATGGGCAACGAACGACGCGGAATATCGGACTTTGACGCTTGGGGTGTGGTGGTGGGCTGCTTTGTCGGACCCGGCGACTTCTCCGAAATTGCCAAGCGCCGAACCAGTGCCCGCTGACGGGACTCGCAGGCCGGCTTCACAGTCCCAGTTCAGCTGGTCTGGCCGGAAACAGACCTTCTCCAACCGCCAGGGCCACTTGTAAGGCAAGCGAGTGAATGAAGCTAGCAGCGATGTAATGGGAAGCTAGGTGAGACTTCATCTTGAACTCAATCTCAATCCAAGGCGGGAGGATCAAAGACTATCCGAACCCGGTGTTTTGAACCCCTGGGTTCCCGCACAGCGTGACACTATGCCGTATACATCTCCAGTATGTGCTCGGTGGGTGGGCTGTCTGCAACCGTCGAATTAGATGAAATAGAGACCCTTGAGATTCACAGGAGACGATGCGTTCCGAAGGTAAATGCAAGCAGAATCAATGGTTTGAGTGTGCGTTCTAGGTGTGCGCAGGTCATGCGCAGATGATTGGCGAACGGAGAGCATAGCTTCGGGGGGTTGAACATTCGTCAGGTCCCTTTATTGGCATCTTTGCGAAGTATTGTCGAGACCATACCCATCGATCATGATTGTCCCGGCGTGCATGAGCTCGGCCCTCCGATGGGCTTTATCGCGGTCAAAGCCCGGGAGCGGGGACCGGCAGAGAAACCATTCGTCGGTATTTGCGGCTGTGGTAGTATTTGGACCATGGGCAAACGTCAAGGCAATAAACGAGAATGCATTCCGGCTGCGGTGTGTACCGTGATACCCCAGTATGAGTATCCCTGCATGTCTCGGTAACATTCAGCAAAGAATTACTTCCGGCTAGCGCTGATCGTATACGCAGCCCTGTACTACTGTAGGTGAGCTCTACCGTCGTCATTGGGGCGTGAGGTGGTGGGATTCGTTTATCGAAAAGCAGGAAATAGGGGACCAACCAGACGCAAGCCCTGTGCCGCCGACAAGTAGCAAATTTTAACGGCGAAGAAGAACCCCAAACTTGGGAGGTGTATCCATCCAGTAGGAAACGAGAACCAAGTGTGGTGAAAAGGGAGTTTGTCGAATCATCGTCGTGGGTTTCAGAAATGCGTACCACAGTTGTTCACAGCGGTGTTCGAATCGGCGACTGGAGAACTGACGAGATCTAGTGATCGATTAGAGATTAAGATACGTTAAGCCTCGAAAGATTTGCTCTAGGGACATGTGAAATCTGGGGAACAGTCATGGATAATGATGGTCAATGACGAGGTTTGGACAATGATGTATCTGGGTCTGGGTGGAGGACAACGGGCGGCCAAAGCGCAGCAAGGTTCAACGGCAAGCAAGCTCGAGAGTTTTCCTCGACATCCTCGACAGCTTTATAGGCCCTGGTGTCCTCCAAAGCAATTGCTGCTTGCATCTGCACACAAGCTTGACACGAAGCTAGTCGTTCCTACCGCTCCTGTTATGGTAGCCGTGGGAACAGGGCACTAATGGCCCAGGAACAGGTTCTTGGCTAAAGCCTCATATGTGTGTATTCGTCATTGATAATGGTGATAATGGCTAATAATGGTTAACCTGTAGGTCCTATACTAAGTATATATGTGCGGGCGTATACGCCCTGGGGTGTGCTTAGGCACGGACGTGCCTGCTGATTAATATAAGGCCTGTGGCTATATTCTGCCGGCCTTTTAAAGAAATGCTATCGTCCTCGATAATAATATATAATAAAAGAAAGATATACGGAGAGAAAAAACTGAGACCATTTATATCTTATGGTATTTTTTATGGCGTTTTTAATATTATTCCATTAATATTTCCGCCTTATTTTCCAGCTATCCAATTATTTACCATTTATTATATTCGGCCCCTAGGCCTTTATATCCAATAAGGTATTATTAACGTTTTCTTTTTTTATTAATTACCTTAATATATTTATTATAATTTAATATTTTAACGGGTCCTGTTTATAATAAATAATAATTATAATAATTATTTAATTATAATTTAAATTATTTTACGGAAATTATATTATATATTTTTTAGATTTCCGGTAATATTAGGCGGTATATTATTTGGCCTATTTTTTTAATAATAAGGAATAGTCCAGTATATTAATATTTTAATTTCCGTAGGCGGGCGGCTTTTAGGGTAATATACCCTTTATAGAAATATAATAAAACCTTATTATTTATATCGAAAAATTTTGGTTATCGTTTTTTATTAAAAAAGTATTTAATAAGTATAAAGGCCATTATAATAATATTTATTATCTCGATCGCGTTAATAATTATTAATAATTTTAAGGCCAGTTTTGCCTTTTTATTAATTTAAAATAGGCCCAGCCCGTTTGGGGTAAATCCTAATATTATTTTATTAAGTGTTTTATTTATTATTATATTAACCGTATTATTATATTTGAATTATAGGCGGTTAATAATTATTAGTTATTTTAATATATTATAAAGGCCGCTGGTATAATAACGGAGGATAATTTTTAATATTCGAATGGTACGTTTAAATTATTTATTTATATTAGGCTTATAGGTTATAAAGTAAAATAATTTGGTTTTTATAATTTTTTATATTTATTTTTAAAGGGCGGATAGGAATTTTTTATTTTTATCGGAAATAATTACTTTAGGGAGGCCTTAATTTTTAAATATTAATACTTTAATTTTTACGTTTACCCATTAATAGGCTATTTAATCCTTTTATTTAAAAATTAAGTTTATTTATTTTAAATATTTATAAACATTTACCAAAATATAATCGACGTTTCCGTATTAATTATTTATTTTTAATAATATTAAAATAAAATTTATTATAATAATATGGTACGGGTATGGGGGATTTATAATAGGTTATAAATTTCCGAAATGTTTATAAATATGTGTTTTATTTACCTGGTAATCCGGGTATTATTAAATATATTTAATAAAAAAATTTTAATTATAAGGGAAATAAAATCGGTTAATTATATTTTTAATTTTATTAGCGGATAAATGGTTTAGGCCGTATAAATATTTAAAAATATTTAAAATATATACGGCGGGTATATATAATTTATTAAATTATTCGTTAATTTATTTTTAAAGTAGTTTTTTATTATTAATATAAAGGGAAAATATACTTTATTCGGTATATATAATCGTAAATTATATTATATAATTTTTATAATTGGTTTTTATATCCGATTATAAAGGTATACGGTTATTTATTTATTTTTATATTAGGGATTTATTTAAATAAATATTATAATTTATTTTTTATAAAATGGTTTAACCTTAAAATTAATCCCTTTATTAATATTATTAGGTATTAAATATATTAAAGGTAATTTGATAAGGGGTATTATTAAATATCCCGTAATATTTAATATTTTAATTATTATTATTTTAATTAAAAAATATAATAATTATATTTTTTTATTATTATTAGGGAAATTTTCCAAACCTTTAAATTAATTTATTAGGGTATGGGTTTTAAATTCCGTTAAAAGGCGAAATAAAGCGTTTAATATAATATAATAATGGCCTAATTTATAAAATATTTTTAAATCGAATTTATTTATATATTTTATAGCCCGGATTAGTTTTAGGTTTCCCTTAAATATTATTATTATAATAGTAATATTGGATTATTTTTAAAGATTAAAAATAGTATTATAATTAATGAAAATTATTATAGGTGGTTGTTTTCCGGGGTTAATTTAATATTGGTATTTTTTTAAAAGCTAAACGAATTTAAGGATTTTTATTTTTATTGGCCAATATTTTTTTTTTGCGTCGGAGAGGGTTTTGCTTAAAAAGGTTATAAATTATATTATTATTTATAGGGGGTATATTATTACGGTTCCGTTTTTTATTAGTTTAGGTAATATTATTTCGTTTATATGGTATATTTTTACCCCGATTCCGTTTTTAAAAATGTCCACGTTTGCGAAAAATTATTATTTTCGGGAAAAAAAAGTTAAATTTCTCTTTTTTAATAAAGCAGTTTTAATTTCCTTAAATACTGCCATTTCCCTTTTGAACGGTTCGCCATACGGCCTTTTAAAAGCCTATATATTGCGGCGGGGACCGTTTTTAAGGATTAATATTTTCTTTTTCTTAACCTTAATTTTTATTTTGCGTAGTATTATAATCTTTCGTTTTTCCAAGGGTTTGATTAAAATATTAAAAAAAGGTATTATATATTATAACCAGTTTATAAACCCGATGAATATTTCCAGGTTCTTTAAAGATTATAAAAATATTAACTTTTATATGATTTCGAGCTTTTTTTGGTTTATTAATATACCGAAACTATTAATATATTTTTTAAAAATAATGGCGGATGGGAAAATAATAAATAATTTGGGTATTTTAATATTAATATTTCTTTTTTTAAATAATTTAAATATTTAACGGAAATTTTCGATATATTTATCCAGGGTGCCTAATTTAAGAATAATATTATTATAATATATATTTAAAATTGGTATTAAATCGAGGAAAATATCCATTTATTATTAAACGTATATGTTTAAATTATAAAAACCCATAATAATATAATAAAAAATAAATTATTCTATTAATGTGGTAATTATAAATATCCAACGGTATTTGGAATAATTTTTTTATTAATGGTAAAAGGTTACGGCGTTTAGGACCGTTATAAAATGGTATATAATAAATTTTATAAGTATATTATTTTGGGTTTTTATAGGGTAATTATTAGGAAGGATTAATTTATTTAACCGTCGAATATTAATAATTATACGTCCCTTTTTTTTACCGTGGACCATTTTCCAGACCACGAATACTGGAAAATTAAAAGGAATTAATTTTATGGTTTTTTTAATTTATCCTTGGCTTTTGAGTTTTTAAATTATCTTTTTAATAATTTTCAGATTTTTTTCGTTAAACGGGTATATTTTGCACTTTTTTAAAAGTATATTTTATTAATCGTTTTATAATTTAATTTTTAATCATTAATCCTTTGGATTATTAGTAAAACCCCTATTTTTAAATACGTCCGTATATTTATTAATAATGGATTTTATAATTTTTAGGACCTTTGGGTTTTCGGAATAAATGGCCACACTATTAGAATGGTGCTCGGTTTTTCCGCCCGCTATAAAAATATCCCTATTAAAAGCCAGCTTATATTTTAAAAAAGGGGTGCGTATAACGAAATTTATGGCTTTTTTATTAGGATCCTCGATTAAAAATATATTATATAATCTTTTAATCGAATTAAAATATCCGATTATTTATTTTAAAATTATTCGTATAGGTTTGCTGGTATTATTACGAATAATAATTTCGAATATGGTTATATTATAAAGTATTATAAAAGTTAAAAAATTATTTTATTTAAGGGGTTTAAATAATAAATTTTGGTAATCGAATATTAGTATTTAATAATATATTAATAAGGTGGCGTGGGTACGTGCCGGTATTTTTTAATATTTGCTTATTTATATGCGGGTTTTAATCTTATTTCCTTATTTTTTTATTTGGATATTTATAAAAATTTTATAAAAGCTTATAAATATTTTTCTTTTTTGAAAATTAATCGTAAAGCTTTTCGCCGCCAGAATATTTACTTTTAATAATATATTAATTTATAAATCGTTTATTAATAATATTTCCCTTATAAAGCCCATAAAGGTTATTATATTTTAATTATAATTTAATATTCCCTGGATATATATTAATAATAATACGTATTTATTCGTTATATATATTACGGTACCAATACCTTTAATAATAATTGGGATTAATTTTTATTATAATTTAATTTTCGGATATATACCAGCGATCCATTTTTTATTTATTAGGTTTTTAAAATAACCGGTATTAAGGTAAATATAATATTTATATTATAAATACTTAGGGTCGGGGGTAATATATATTTTAATATAAATTTACGATTAAAAACCAAAACCCGTCCCGAAATTGGGACCGGTGTCCGCCGTAAATTTAAAAATAAATAATTTAAGGTTATTTTTAAGGTTAAAACCTATTAATTTATTAAGGTTTACGTAGTAAAAATTATTTTACTTTTTTATTTATTTTTAGGGCTTTATAATTTTATAATATATAAATACTTATATTTTATTTCCGCTTTTAAGAATATAATGAATATTTATTAGGTGTTTTTATAATTTATTCCTATTAGGAAAATCCATTAAATAAACGGTGCATTTGGTCTTTACGGGTATAATATTATTTACTTTAAAAAAATATAATCCTTATTATTTATTGGTCCGTTTATTTAATAATCGTCGGTATTAGTATAGTGGGCATTATAATAAGGCATATTCTTTTTTATACCATTTGCCTATGGTTTTTCTTATATTTGGTTTGCCATTTTATTAAGAAAAGGCTCCTAATTAAAATCGGGTGCCTTATTTTTTATTTTACCCACGTATATTTTACCCTTTTTAAAGGGATTTCGGTTTTATTTAATATTATAAGGAATATATTTTTAATATTGGTTAATATTTTATTGGTTATTTTTATATTTTAAAAATTGGCCAATATTAGTTTATTATTAAAGGTAATTTATTTTAAATTATTTAGCTCTCCAAGGTATACTCCCCTGTTTTTGGTCTTGCCAATTTCCCATATATGGCTAAGTTTATTATTAATTAAATTGGTTATTTAATGGTTTATTATTATAATTTATTCGGTAGGGGTTTCCACGATTATTTCCTAATATATTAAATATTGGTTTACCTTATAATTATTATTATAATCGGTTATACCGTTTTTTGGCCTTATTTATTAATATTAATTCTTTATTATTTAATTTTTATAAAAAGCTAGCGTATATAATTATAAATATGGGTTTTTTAACTTGGCTTTTAATTTCGGCATTAAATAATTCGAATAAGTATAATAATTATACCGGGATATTTATTCCATATATTTTAATATTATTAATTATAATTTAAGCGTATTATTATATAAATTATTTATTAAAAAAATACCAAAGGGTAAAACGCCTTATTTTAAAGGTAGCGAGGGCGTTTAATTCTCGCTTTTTAAAACGCTTAATTAAATTATCCTTAATTTTATTAACCGATATATTAATATTAACTTTTTTAAGGTTTATAAGTTTAATATTATATTATTAAAAAGCGGAACCCTTTAAATAAAAAGTCCAGGTATTAAATACTTATTTTTTTCGGGTTTCGGCCAGCTTTTTTAATCGTTTAGTAAATATATAAATATCGATATAAAAATTATGGCGTTTTTTGGTAATAATGCTAAATTCTTTTCCGTTTTTTATATCGGGGTTAAAATAGCCGATATTATTTAGGCGAAGGGAGGAAATATTACCGCGTCCCATACTTTTAATAGCGGTAATAATAAGGCCGGTAATTTATTTAATAAATTCTTTATTTTTTACGAATATTTTATTTATAAAATTAATCAGGATTTAAACCTGGTTATTTTATAAACCGCCGGCGTCTCCTATATTATTATTTTATTTAGGAATATTACTACTTTATTTAAAAATTAAAATAATTCTGGTTAATTTTTTTCCGGTTATTATTATTTATTTTATAATAAAGGCTTGGGGTTTTTTAATAAATAATAATATATTCGTTATATTAAATAAAAAAGGGGAAATATTATTAAATAAGGTTAAAATACCTTTAATTATTAATATATTAATAATGGTAGGGTTTTAAGGTTTAAAAAATATAAATTAAAATTATTAACCACGATTATTTTTTTAATTTATATTTCTTTATATTAAATAAGGAATAAGTGGGCAGTTTTTTAAACGCTTATTTAAAGGTATATTAAGTATAAGCTTTATTATTATAATATTTTAAAAATTAAATATAACGGAAGTATAATTGCCCAATATATTTTAATTTTGGGCGGGAAATAATAATAATTTTAATAAGGGAAATTTACCCTTATAGGTGAATATTAATAAAAATTATAATATTTTAAGGTTTAATTAGGTAGGGTTAATTTATTATTATTATAATTATATGTTTTTGGTGGCTGGCGGTACTGGTATTATAAATAGGAAAAGCTTTTCCAGCGTTTTATTTAATGCCGCCCTATTAGGAGATTTTTAAACGGAGGAGGGTTTTTTAAGGGTAACCGTTTTTCGGAAATTCCTAATGGCCCTAATAGCGGCATTAAGGCCTTTTTTATCGGTGGCCCATTATAACGGCCAGCGTTCCTCCTCGGGTTAAAGGTTTATAGTTATTCGTTGCACAAAGGCTAGGTTTTCCGCCTCGAGGACGGGCCGAACAAATCTGTGGAACTTCAAGAGATATTTTACTCTTTTCTTTTGTGCTTTAGTGACTGGCATGGGGGCAATAACCTGTGGTATTTTAAACTAAAAAAGGTTTTAATCGATGTCGATTTTAACGAAAGGAAGAGAGTTAAGAGGGAGGGTAAAGGGTTAAAGCAAAATGACGTAAGGAAAAAGAAAAGGTCCGTCGTTAGACCAAGTAAATGCTACCAATTTATTATGGTAGCCGTGGGAACAGGGCATTAATGGCCCAGGAACAGGTTCTTGGCTAAAGCCTTATGTATATATATTCGTTATTAATGATGGTGATAATGGCTAATGATGGCTAACCTGTAGGTCCTACGTTAAGTATATGTGTGCGGGCGTATACGCCCTGGGGTGTGCTTAGGCACGGACGTGCCTGCTGATTAATATAGGGCCTGTGGCTACAGCTCCTTTAACCGAGTCATTGTTTCCACCATACAGATGGATACACAATAGGTAGGCGCGGGCACTAGACAGTTGATAAAATCTTCTCCAGGCTGCTCCAACCATAGCTCCTTCCCTTATTTTCCAGTCCCCATCTAGCCAGGTACACGGTTCGCCACCGATGCGGCCGCTCTTTCCTCTTTCCCTACTAAAGATCGCTAGCCTAGTCTTATCAGTCTATGTGTGCATCTGTACGTCGGACAAAATCTTACGATCGTTTTCTAAAATCCAAAATTCCAAGTTCCAGGTCACAGGAGAAACGCCATTCCGATTAAGTTTGGTGGCATCCATCACTCTTTCCCAGCTCAGCAAATCGACAGTCACAGCGTTAATTCCTCCGCTGCCTCTCACGTGTCCCGTCCGGCACAATTTTGGACAGCTCCTGCCCACCGTGCTGTCCCCCACTCTCCCCTGGAAGCTGCCACAGACCCTCGTTAATTCTCTTCCATCCATCCCTTTTATCACCTCTCCCGCCCTGCCGTAGCTGCTAGTCTTCTTCATTTCTTCCCTCGCAAACCCCCTTTCCAACTCGACCGTTCGTCTCTCGTACTCTACTTTGACTTCTTTTTCAATAGTGTTCTTATTTCTGTTCTTTTCAATTTGATTCGCAAGGAAACTCTCCATCTCCTGCCAGAACTTCACCAATTCCCGCGTCAAAGAAGAAAGGCCTGCATCTGTCTATCGATTCTCCACCGCGACCCTCGACGAGTCACATCTTACACCCTGCCCGCTATCACTGTCACAGTGCTGCCTCGCTTGGATCTTTCCTTATCAGCACCTCCGGACGTTGCGAACCTGTGAGCCACACACCTTCCTTTTTCTCTCCCAGGAAGCGGGCAAAACCCCTGCGAGAGAAGCAAAAATCTTCCATTTCCAGTATTACTATACACGACAACGTCGCCCTGGAATCCTATTTCGAATTCCTCTTGTTATCACCCACCGCCATTGTTCATGATCGACACGACCGCTGGCTTTCTTTCTTTCGCTTCCGGCCACCCATAGGACACGGGTCCCAACCCGCCGGTAGAAGGCGACAATCCCTCACGTTTCCTCCCCCCTCTCCTCCCGTCGCATCGGTTACGAAAAAGCCGTTCACCCATCATCCAAGAGACCCTGTTGTTTTCTCGGACCATCTACAATTTTTCCTCGCACGATACCTTCAAGCGTATCAACGCTTGTCTTGTTGGAAATAACTGGAATACCCACCTCCCATTATCGCACATAATTGGTACACCGATTACTTGATACCCACCACCTGGCGCACAATGCCTCCTACGACCCCAGCTCAACCGCCAATCCCAATTGCCATCACCATCTGCGGCGATGGTGGTTGCGGTAAGAGCTCCATCACATTGCGACTCGTGCGGCAAGCATGGACATCCGACTACGACCCCACAATCGAGGATAGCTACAGTGTCACGCGAACGATCGACGGTGTGACATACCACCTGTCGCTGACCGACACGGCTGGCCAGGAAGAGTATCGCGGCATGTGGGCTTCCTCCAACCTCGGCGCTGACGCCTTCCTGCTCGTCTACGACATCACATCCGAAGACAGCCTGCACGCCCTCCAATACTTCAACGACCTCATCGATATGGAGGCCGAGACGCGACTAGATAACGCAGACCGCGCCATCCAGGCCGGAATCCCCCCGTCGCAATATGGATACGGAATGGGCGCAGGATCGGGGGCAAAGATGGTGCCTCCTATCAAAATGGTTGCCGGCAACAAGTGCGATCTCCAGGCGAGCAGGCAGGTGACGGCACAGCAGGGAATGAAGTGGGCACGCGGGAGGGGATGCGGCTTCATGGAGACGAGTGCCTTCTTGATGGTGAACATTGAGGAGACATTTGCATCTATAATACGCCGCGTGGCCGAAGCCCGGCGCATGGCTGAGATGGGCGTCCTGGACCAGGGCAGCGGACTGGACGGTCACCTCGACAGGCGCGGCGTCACCAAGCCCTTGAGCCCATTGCCGTCAAGCAACAGCGACGAGAAGGGTAGAGCACCCGGCGTCCGAGGCCCCCACTATGGCGGACGGGAAAAGTTAGGCCGGGGAGGGGGCAGCTTCTGGAGAAGCTTGCGATGCTGGTAATCTGCTTCTGGGCTGTGGGGGTGAACGGAAGAGCTGGAACTCGCGGCATGGTTGGCTAGAAACATCGGACGGAGGCTGCATGTGCTAGTGGGTGGCGGGCTCCTTGGGCGGTAGGCTGGGCGGGTACTGCATTCGGATCTGGGCTGGCTGGGCTGGGCGCTGACGTAGGGAGACTGCGATACCCTGTGGATACCCTGTGGAGAACGTACTGTAGATACGAAACGAAGGCTTGCATGAGGTGATTTGCTTGCTCTTTGGTGATGGGGACACTTGGGACGCACCTATCCCGAATTTATCCTCCGAGTTTCTGTTTTTCGTCACCCTCTCCTATGAACGGGCAGGGTTTCGGTTTGGATGCGCAACTGGATAATTGCAAGATAGGATGGGAAAGCTCATATACTGGGGATGCCTTCACTGGCATTGGCGTCTTGCATAATGGTTTCTCTTGGGAACAAAAGCACAAGCGGCCGGGGATGACCGGCACGTTGAGCTTCAATTAGTTGATAATGATAAAGCTCGAATCACAGCGCTCGGCAATTTATTACTGTTATGAAGGATGCATATGATGCGAGTCTGACTCCGGGGCTGGTGTTATCCATCTCACTAGGGCGGTGGTGCATGGCAAGAGGAGCTACCGGACTTCTGGATCCTGGCCATCATGCACGAACGAACCACCGAGAAGTCGGCGCAAACATATTCAATATTCAATCAGCTTGAAGAACACGCAGACGTCGCCGAGTAAGGCCAAGGTTAAGACAAAGGTCAAAAGCAAAGGCAGACACAGCTACGTATCTTGGCCGCACGGCACCTACAGCACACCAAACCGACAGTCGGAGTAGACTATGCAGCGCAGCCGCGACACCATGTTGCCAAGCACCGCGTCTATCCACGCCCCAAGCTGCGGATGAGGGGGGGGGGGAACAATCATGGCCTCGTCGCGGAACCCCGTACAAAAATGTCCCCCAAGATGGGGAGGAGGAGCACGAGGCTGTCCCCTCAGAGCCGGCACCAGGAAGTCCCGAGACGGCCGCAGCATCATCACGCAGTTCCTGTTGGGCGCAGAGCAGCTACGTAGATCGGGGGGAGTCTGCATATGCTGTTGCCGGTGGCGCTGGTGGAGTATAGGGGATGACCAGCCTCACTTCCTCGTTTTAACCCCTCCGATCCATCAGTTCGGTCTCATATGCTCGTCCGGGTCTCGCCGCTGTACGTCCGGAAGCTACATAGCTAGAATGCTAGTAGTGCTCTTTACCCTCCCTTCCTTCCTACCCCCCTCCCTCTCCTTCTTCCTCCAATGGGTAAAACTATACGACCTACAGTACAATAGTATCCTGCTGCAATCATCATCCTGCCAGCTTACATACTACTAGCGTACTTGCACACCACGTCTAATAAATGAATAAATAACATATATATATATATATATACATACTTAGCAGATACATCCCGAATATCTCTCCCCCCCCTCCCGAGCCCCCGAAGCCGACTTCAGCAAGGTAGTCTGAGAGCGTCAGCAACGGCGGACGTGGACGTGAGAGCATGAATGAGAACGACGGCAATACGCCCGGGTCATGCACACCCAAAACCACCCACCACCCCTGTCGTCTTTTTTTTTCGTCTTTTTTTTCCCCCTCTTTTCGTGGCTCACGGGAAAACTGGTCTTGAGCCGTCTTGGGCTCTTAGGTCTCGAATACTTGGGTGCTGGGCTTTGAAGTTAAAAATAGTAAAAATCTCCATGTTTCATCAGGTTGTATTGGTGATGTCTCAACACGTAGCAATTGGAGATTCAACATCAGATGTACGGGGGTCGGAGAGAAATTGATTTCATTATCAACATGCGGCAGCAGCGGCAGCTCTCACGGTCTACCCTGCCCACCACCCATCCATTGCTTGATCGGTAACAAGATCGTTGCTCTCAACCGCACTTGGAAAGGCGCCATCGTGGATGAGCCCCGTTTAGCGTGGTTTCCTTTGGTCAGTGGTAGTCAACATAGCCACTCGCTGGGTGTTGATGGGAAACAAACCTTCAATCGGCCTGGAGCACGAAATGATCGCGCACTTCTGCTCCGACCCAAAGACCCGCCGCCACAAAATATAAAAAAACTGACTCAAAAATCATGCCGTGCCCGTCCCAATGAGCCATCTACCATTTATCCGTCCGGCTGTCTCTGAGCTCCATGCTCCGGTTCCGGTACTACGGTGTATAATGCGATGCATGCATGTCCCTAGCTCCTGTCGCCGTACCATCATGTCCAGCTCTATCGCACCTCCGTACTTCCGCGGTCCCAACCAAAATCGTCTGGTGTATCGAGGCGCCCCAGGGGTGGGTTTCTATCCTACCGCCTTCCTATCCATATCCTCCTTGTCAACATCATCTTCCTCCCCACGAGCAGCGCTAACGGCCCAAAGCAGCCTCTCCTACGACTGCTGCTTCTGCTGAGCCCTGCGCGCATCATCCCAGTCCCTCCATGCCTTGTACTCCTTCCACTCCAGCTCCACCTTCTTTCCCTGATACCTCGTCGTCTGGAACGGCACCTTCTTCCAGTCCCCGCGAAACCCCGCCTTCCGCATCAAGCTGCTGAGCGTCTGTTCGTGGTCCCACTCCTGCTCCTCTGCCACCTGCGGTAGATACGTGGCCGAGTACGACCGTCCATTGTGCGACACGCGGATCTTAATGCCGTGCTTGCCGACCTCCCAGTCGTCCCAGCTGGCGGCGGTCTCAAAGTTGGTGAGAAGCGTCACCGACGCGACGAGGGAAGAAAGCTCTGAAAATGACACCGGGTCAAAGCGGTGGTCGTCGAATGCGCTGGTCCTGGCGTAGCTGGGGAGGCCCTCCTCGAGGGGCAGCGTCTCGAATGTGCCGATGCATCCACGGAGTTCCTTGGCACCAGACCTGGTCTCGGTGTCCCATGTGACAAAAAGCGGGGATTCGGTCACTGGTTCGTGGTCTGGCAAGCTGGTGGTGGATGTTGCCGGTGTGTCAACAGCGCTGGCGCCGCCGCTTGCGCTTGTGCTACCGCTTCTGGGGAGGAGGGAGGTGCTGCTGCCGCTCGACGGAGTGGATGTCCCTGAGCTATCGGAAGAGCCGCTTGCACCGACCGAGGCGTTTTGGGCTAGTCGCTCAAGTGCGGGCAATTTCTTTGTGATCATCTGGCTCTTGTAGAGGGTCCAGGACTTCTCAACCTCTACAAGCGAAAGGGGACGTCGCCATGCTTCCCGGGCGGCGTCATATTCCGACTTGAGGCCTTTTTTGTTGGAGTCCCATGAAGGGAGGGATTGCTTGACCAAGTCCGAGTATAGTGCGTCGAAGCAGACGATGCAGTGTGCGTGGGTTGCCATGGTGCGAGGAGGTGTGAGGAGAGGAGTAAGCAAGAAGCAATTGAGTGTGAGCGCGAAGCTGTGGGAGTTCTTGGGGGTGAAAGAAGAAGAAGAAGAAGGAGGAGGAGGAGAAAAAGAAGAAGGGGAAAAAGGGGAGAGAATTAAAGGCGAGATTGCGGAAAGTGAGGCTGATAAGGCCCGGGAGAGAAGGGACGAGGCGGTTCCAGCTGAAGCCTAAGCGGGGTAATTACGCCTGTACGGTGTCCAATTAGTGCACCAAGTGAGGGGGATTTGCTGAGGAGAAAAGGGAAGGTGAGGCCAAGAAATGGGCACCCGGATGGGAGGGGGCGCCTGCGGGAACTTTATTCCAAACGGGCGCTGGAGCTGACGTCAAAAATGATGGGGAGTAACTCTAATGCATGGAGAAGAATGCGGATAGTGCAGTCACGAGCTTACGGCTACTTTGGGAAGGAAGGTCTAGAACAAGAAATGAGGGGAACAGAAGCACGAGAGCTGCTGCTGTCTGGCTAGAAACGTCGGCGTTGGCTGGGGTTCGGGCTGGAACGGCCACTTCGGCTTGGAGGCTTAGGCCTTATGTGTTCCGTTCCGCTCGGCTCGATGGATCCGTCGCTTCGTCCAAGCTACTCGCGAATTGCTCGGTGTCGCTGGCAAGCAAAAGGGACTGGGTGAGGATCGGACCCGAAGCCTCCAAACACACAGAGCCACGAGGTCGGCGGGGAGTCCCGTTACGGTGGTGATGATGATGCGGTGGTGGGGGGAAGCAGCTGAAGGGGACGATGCAGCTTGGTGGGGTAATTGCGCCGTCACCATTGTGTGTTGCTGCATTGTGCAGCAGCGTCATCATAAGATTCTGCACAATTTCAGAGCTAGAAACGATTTCCAGGAGAATTGGCTTCTGCTATTTCTCCTCCGGGGGGTGCCTTCTCTCCCAGATTTGATACTATTGCCAATTCAAAATCTAGCAGTCTTTTCACTCGTCACGCTTGTTCAACGGCCAATTGACGACGTAGCAAAGATTGGAAGTGCATAATTCCTCGCACACACGGAGAACTTCCCAAGCAGTTGTTGAGGGGAAACTACTGCTTGGTTGTTTCTTCATAGTATTTACCCGATCTGCTACGAACGAGTGGAGACCTTGCAAGTTCGAAGTCTCTCGCTTCCCTCCAAATGTGGCTCCGGATTATATCGCCGCTGCCAATACGGTCACTGTATTCTTAATAGGAAACTGCTTTCTGGCTCCGGCATTTATCCCGCGGGACCCACATCGTCTGTGGCTGCAGTGGCAAGCGCCGAGTCCCGAGTTGCGTCTGTAAAATGTTGCTAAGAACTTCTTGGATGACGAAAAACTCTTTCTTATATGCTGGGACTCCGGTGGTGCCCAAAAATGGACTTATTTACAAAGATTCACAACACACTTTAGTGCATACACTGGGTTTCCATGGTGGATGTAACTTATATATCTAGAATAAACCACGGCACCCAAGCAACCCCACCGCTCCCCTCGTCCTCTTTACTTATTCCTTCCTTTTTGCCGAGATTCCCGACTACCTGCACCTACCGATCTATTCCTCGTACCACCGCTTGTCCGTCCGTTTCAGGAACTCGGAATCCTCGTAGACAGTCCGTTCGGTCTTGGTCTCGCGCTTCTTACCCTCGCTGCCACCACCACTGGTCCCATTCCCGCTCCCGCTCCTATTCTTACTTCCCCTGCCATCACCATCCGAACCCTCTTCCTCCTCCTCCTGCTTCTCCTCCCGACCCGCTGATCCGCTTCTGCCCGCACCCGTGTCCATGTCCGGAGACATGGACGCGGACAGAGACGCAACAACAACAACAACAACAGGCATCCTGTCGACGAGCGAGAAAGGATCGCCGTGGCCGGCCTCGTGGAAGTCTTTGCTCATTTCTCCTGCGTCGATCGGATCGGGGGACGGAGGAGAGGAAAGAGGAGTTTGGCTGGTGTTGACGGCGTCGGAGTCGATGTCTGTCATGACGAGGGAGAAGAGGTCTGCGTCGCCGTGGGGTTCGAGGCGGGGAGGAGGGGCGAGATGGGAGCGTGAGTTGCTACTGCCGGAGCTGGGGCTGGAGCCGGAGCCGGAGCTGGACTTGGAATCGTCGGAACACATTGCGGGCTACTATAGCAAGTGGTTGCGTGGGATCTAGATTTTGGGGTTGAGAGCACGGGTCCTTGAGTTTGGTGAAATACAATGGGGGGGTTCGGTGGGTTGACGGATGGGGGATTGGAAAGACGATGTATTTTACTAACTGGGCTATAAATATTTAATAAGGAAACAGGAAACAAAAAAAACATCCTCTAGAAATCCGAGTGGTTGAAAGGGATACATTCAAAGTGAAGACGTTGGTGATTCACAGCCCTAGCGATGAAAAAAGCAACTGTCGCAAATGACTATGCGTTTGATGACTGACTACGCATTGTTTGTTTGTTTGGCTGTTTGCCGACCTCTGGCATCAATCGACTACTACACGGCAGAACCAGTCACGTACATATCATAATCTGTCCTGATCGCGAAGAGGGCGCTTTGAACGGCGTGGTGTTAGAGGGACTGACAGGAGAGAGAGCATGGGCGGTGCTAACGTGTTTTGTTGATTATCTTTGTTTCCACAAGCAGGTGCGTGTCTGGTGCGAAATCCATTCTTTTAAAACAAATGTGGATAGAACGAACATGCAAAGAAAGAATCTTGCGAAGCACTTGTACTCGAGACGTGGGCTGTCCTCCCTATCTCTCTCTCCTGGGCCCCGAATAATAATACACCATTCGGAAATAATCTCAAAGGGCAAAAAAACATAACAAGCTCTTATTCCCAGTGTGTGGTACAAGACCACATGCGCAAACCACACGACAATAGGCCGGTGCAATTTCATTATCTCTTCGAAATGCCCTCTTTTCTTCAACCCCGCCGTGCTGCATACTTACAGTACTACTTTCGTCCTCACCGGTGTTGCTTTGTCCCTGTGCACAAAGATGTGCTGGTATCGAGTATCGTGTTCGATGCTATGGATAAAATCCTGCTTTTCATCCAAGTCAAGCCAATAGCTATTTCACCTCATCACCACCAGCGGCTTTCTTTCTTTCTTTTTTCTTTTTCTTTTCCGCTTTACTAGCAACAAGACTTTCACATCCTAGCTAAGTCCCCTCGCCTTTACGGCGATATGTATAGTAACCGCTCGCCAAAAACAGTTCCAGCAAGGAAGGATAAGGATTATATCAAGGCGCATGATCATTTGGCTCACTAGAGACTTGTACCCTAGAGCAGACTGGTAGGTATATTAAATTGTTTATTTGATCCAAGGAAAAAGGAAAGAGAGGCCGGGGAAGATACGTATAGCATGGCATGCTAACTAGGATTTCAAATGCATAATTAACTGCTGATAACAAGAGTCGCAAGGAGACGACCGAGTAAAAATGGAATTACTGAAGATCAACTAAAATAAAATACAGATTAAATGAAGAAAGCATCCTAGGTGAGGCTCATGTTCTATGAGGCTATTTTAACTAATACTTGTGACCTAGGCGATGGGACAGTGTACAAAACAATCAAAAATAAAAGCTGTACACATAAATGTACCTACCTCCCCGCCCTGCCTTTTTTTGTTTCGTGGCCGGAATTGAAAATTTAAATTATTGCACTGGTATAATCCATTTCTTTCTCGTCATGTGTTGCTCGTTTAACCGGATGCAATCATAATGGTCTCCTTAGTTAGTCTCTTGGCGCACCCACCGTTACATACATGCCTCTATAAAATCTAGAATTTTGCCACGCAGAAGTTTATTGACCGAGTAGTACTATATTTTCAGCATGCCCAAACCTCCTGTTGGATGAAGGGAGATGAAGCAAACGCCACTATACCACAGCGAATAGGAACCATCTATAAACTCTGCCAGAAATATCTTTCCCGAGCTCTATCAACATCCAAAAATCAATGATACTCCTTTGTCCCCAGGGATATCTCCTGGAGATGAGAAATGGGTAGTAAAAAAAGACGCCATTGTAAAACCCCAAGAATAAATTATACTTGTGTATTGAAGTTGAAACTCGGCATTTTCCGAGGAGTAGAACTCGGGGAGCATCGGAAGTGGAAGTCACACAAGACACGATACCAAAAAATGCAGGGTCGCAATGATGTTGACAGGGAACTGCTTCCGTTGCGTGGACACGTCCGATTTCCACCTGAGCTGCCTGCAAGTGTCCTCCCCGCCCCTCCCACCTGCGGACCCCGGGAAATAAACGACACCATGCATGAGACGCCCGGTCGACAAGACAAACATGGGAACATGAGGAACGTCGTCCCAGAGCAACGAAAAAGAAATCAAGTCGCAAATGCATTCAACAGCAAACAACCTGCCGCATATGCATGCTAAATCTTGTACTTCCGCGCTTTTGCGTGAGTGCGGGACAGAAACTAAACGATGTGCCTCAACCTGCTTTCATCTGAATCCGGATGCTTCTCTCTCCTAGCGCGTCGCTACCGTATGAGCCTCCGAGTCTCGTCTGCGTCTTCGTCGCTCCCGGTCTCCAGGTCCTTCTCCTTCTTCCTGGTGAACAGACCGAAAATCGCATCCTGAATGGGCATTAACACCAACACGACGCGGTTGAACTTCCATCCCAGCAACGGAACGCAAGCGCCAACCATTGCATCCAAGACGAAGTGGTTCGCAGTTGCAATAATCGTGAGCAGCATGGCGGCGGGCCAGAGGGGGGCAATGATCCTCAGCCAGCGGTGGGGAGAGAACTTGCAGATGGACCAGGCGAAAAACAGAGCCGTCCCAAAGTGCAGACTTGGCATGGCGGCAATCGTGAGCTGGAACTTGTTATTGTTCCACACGCTTCCACCGTGCGATCCTCCGTGTAGAACGTCGATGAAGCCATATTCCTCCGGGAGCATCCGGGGCGGCATGCAGCGCCAGGCGGTAAGAATCACGAACGCGATCGCATTGTCGACGGCAATCGTTCGGCGGATTCGGCGGAACGTGGGAGGTGGCAGACAGGTGTACGTGTATATGATGAAGCAAACACCGAGACTGATATGAGAGTAGTAGATTCGGGCCAAAATATCCATTAAACCGGGCATGTTTTCGAGGATGTAGTGTTGCAGGGGCTGCTCCATGGCGAAGCCTAGCGTCTGCTCGAACTTGAGGATGTTCAGCGCATGGTCACGCGCAAGGTTGAAGACGGCTTCATTTCCGGCGATGGTGCGGGCCGAGAAGGCGCGGAAACCTTGATATATCCTGCGAAAAGAGGAAGGTGGCTGTGTCAGCGGAGTGAAGAAATGCCAAGAGGGATAGGGCTGGAGGTAGGCGAGGTGGGAAGCAGGCAAAAAAGTATCTTGGCAACGGTGCTGGTGGTGCACCCTCAAGACATTCGGGAAAATGGCACCCATCACACGTACCAATATGTAAGGTTCCAGTATAATATCTCGAGGAGGAATGGATAAGTAGTGAACGGCTGGGTGAAGAGGTAGACGAATGCTCCCTTGAGCGGCCGTTTCGGCGACAGGCCCCGGGGGCTCTGTTCGGGGTCGCGGTGTAACCAAGAGTCGAGCTCCCAGATGGGACGGCGGCGGTTGAGGATAGTACCGACGGTGAAGCCCAACACGATGACTGAAGGTTTTGTTTTGTCAGTGTCAAAAGCAGAGGCAGTGCGACAAGCGGTGGAACAGAGGGACAAGAGAGGGAACAGATGGGGAGGGAGGTAGAAAAGAGCAAGCACGGAAAAAGCGAATTGATGCTAGCATTCACTCACAAGCTGGCTCGACGGCGACCCCCAATGCGGCAGATCCATTTGTAGACGCCGTCATCTCGTATGAATAATATGCGACGGCGGTGGTGATAGCGGTAGTAGTAGTAGCAGTAGTAGTGTATTGGCGGGAACAGTAGCTGTGCCGAACAATAACCAGCACCGAGAGACGGACGCAAGAGTCTTAAAGGAAGGAAACGTGGCGGGCGGCCGTAAGAGATATCTGCGTCAAGATGACTAGCTCATCGTCCGTACGTATTAAACTTTCGTGTTTCTCGTCCAGGTACGAAGGGGAGGTGAAAAGGAAAAAGAAAGGAGAAAGGCAGGAAAGGCAGCGAGGCAGGGAAAGCAAAAGGGTAAAATAAAAAGAATAAAAGAAAACTGTCGGAAATATAGGGGGCAGGAATGAGGAAGCAGAGGGCTGTACTGGTGCGTATGTGGTAAGAGTAGGGATCTGGGGAACATATAAAACGTCATGAATGGACGAAGGAAGGGAAGCAGCAACCGCAGCCGCAGCAGAGGAAGCGGAAAAAAGAAGAAGCAAAATGCGAAGTCCTTTCCCGTCGGGGAAATCAAAGGCACCGCGCAGGCAGCGCAGGTACAGTAGGTACGGTCCGCCAGGCGTAATGAAAGTGGACAGGAAAGGTACAGACAGCGTGACAGAGGCAGGCGCGTGCGTACTTTTCTGATGAAGCAGGCAGGCAGCGCCCTGACTTGACTTGACCGACTCGATCGCCTGGAAGCGAATCAATCCAATAGAGTATCATCCCATGGATTGGATCACCCTCGGATCCCAAAGTAATGCTGCGCCCGAATGCGGATGTGCCATTCAATCAATAAATAAAAAGGCATCCATCTCATCAAATGTCATCAATTCCACCGTACAATCAAGTCAACGCACATTGCACAGCTGTCGTATAGCCTCCTTCTTAGTCTCAAATCCGATTGCCCAGTGCTTGGCTCGTCGCGTCGCTTGGAGCTGCAGCATGAATAGGTATTCCGCATGCTTGCTGTCGTGTGCTGAGTACAGGGTAGAGGTGGTGTGTACATACTGTAGGTGCGTTTATGGTATGTCGGATCCGGCTTACTCTGTACTAGTGTACGTATGAACCTGCTCGCGATTCGGTTTCGGGAAATTCGTACACCTTACCCTACCAGGTCGCATGCAGTTTGCGCTGCCAGTACAGCACAAATACCTGTTCTCGTCCCTGCAAAGCCCCCAGAACGGCCCTTTACCACATGCGGAAAATATGCTGCAGGGAGTGAGTGCCATCAGCATTATCAGTGAATATCGTCATGCTGCGGAGATGGTTGGGTTGAGCTCTGATGTACTTGGACAGCAGGAGGTACATATCAACGCATTATTTTAGCGGCTGGAGAGCCGTTATGTTATTGCTGTGTCGCGTGTGTATTTCCTGGTTATCGTCTAGCGCTGTCTTTGATTCCTCCGTAGTGGGTGTTGTAACTTGTGTGTGTGTGTGTGTGTGTGCCTCGTGCGATGGGATGCGGCACCTGGGATATTGCCGCATTCGTCAAAATTGTGTAAAATGGTCGTAGAATGAAACACAATGGAAGTATCCACCCAATCCGCAATCACAATCACTCGCCGAGTATCATCTCATCTCTCGTCCATCGGGCCACCGATCATCAGCCCTTGGAGCCATCGGCCGGTCACCATACGACGGGGGGGAGATTGGACGACACAAAATACAATAGAAAAGGGTGAAGTTGATAAAAAGGAGTGAGACATTTCGAGCTCAGCTGCTGTTGCGAGCTGTCGTAGCTGTTTCGTTGGCTTTCCCCGCACGGATGCAGTTTGAGGCGGTGGCTTGGTGGAAGGAGTGGTCCCCGACCGCAAAATGCAACTCTTCGGAGCATGTGTGAGAACTACCAGCCGTACGTTGCAATTCCCAAGACCCCAGTGCCGCGTGCCGGCGTATCCGCTCGCTGACGTAGCCCGATGATTGGACTTCGTTCCATTACGCGGTCTCGCGGCCCCACACGATCTCAGGCTGGTTCCTAGGTTTGGGGGCATAACAGCGTGACATCTCACGTGCAAGCTTTCTCGGGACATGCTCCCGTCGGGTCAACTCCGCTTCCACCCAGCACAGCCCTGGCAGGCTCCAAGCCCAAGGCAGATGTCCACACAGCCACCGTAAACGTTCCCCGAGGAGAAAACTCCGAAAGGCACTCGCAAGATGATAGTAATTCCATCATGCTCTAATCCTAATATTTGCAGGGTAAAGATATGTTCCCGTGAACCACCACTGGCAAACCCTGCCGAGCAGAATGGATGTCAGATGCATATCACCAATGCGGTAATCATCACATCAAGAGGCAGGGCAAAAGTACGTAGGCGAATCATTTTTATATCGATGTATACCGTATGTATTTATTGGGTATCTATCTATATTTGTATTCCTACCCGCCGTCAGCAATGTCTGTCCACCAGATAGTAGCTTCTCCCTTTACCAGATGGCAGATGTGCTGCCCTTTATGACCTCTTTTGTAGTACAATCCACAACAGTTGGCCGTCATGCTGTCCGATCGGTGGGGAACGTTTATCGCTCTTCCTGCTCCTCGGTCCTCATCTTCCCACTCCCGTCCCTGGACTCAAGAAGCGGTAGCCAATTAAAAGGCTTCTTCTCCTTTTCATACCTCTCTCCATCCTTCTTCTCTCCTCCCTGTGCTTTTCGCTCGTCAGACTTGGGCGCATAAGCAGCCGAAGAATCCTCCGCATCAGGAGTCTTCCGCTCCCGTTCGTACCCCTCGCTGTTGCCGCCTTCAAGGGGTGGGGGCTTGGATTCAGAAGGGGGCGAACACCGGGATTGTGGGAGGTCGGACAAGGCGTCGTGATCTGGCACGGAGGAGTTGGAATCATGGCTAGGAGACATGGTTCTCGTTGGTGAGTTCGGTTTGTGTGTGTGTGTGAGGGGGGGGGATAAAGTTGCTGTGGTATCTGTCATGATTGCTCTTCTTGTTATTATGTATGTGTAGCGATATAGCTGGGGTTTGGGCTATTTCTCGTGGTCAATGGCGATAGGATTGACGTTATTTTATCTATCGGATAGACCATAAAGGGTAGGGTATTTTGAGTCTCGACAGCTTACTGTGCTGGCCTTGTCTTTTGGTGTGTGCCGTGTTTGAGAATGGTGTTGGATTCTGTACTTGAGTATGGGTTCTTCTCTCAACGCTCTTTCAGGAGTTGTCAATGTACAGCGTCTGTGTATGATTCTTTGCAATCAGGAGAGCTAGATCCCACGTACCGCCATAATTCACCACCCCCGACTTCATCTAGATTCTAGGTAATTCTTGGCCAATAGGCCCTTCCCAACCCCTCTTTCTCCTTTAAGTAGACACCTATTTTGGATGCTGGCTCTCCATGGCGCACCAGCAGCACAGAGCAAAGATCTCCAAACACAAATGTCCGTGCGCTGCCAACAAGAAACAAGCTTTTTCAACCCTTTTTTTGCCGTTGGGAAAAAGTCTCGGCGATCTGGATCATCTATTTCTAGACTTGGCGCGGCGGTGCTGTGCGGAGGACCATACAGATACTAGTTTTATGCTGAGGGCTCGGGCTGGGTGCTTTCATCAATGCTCTTGGGATTCTTTTGTTGGTGTCTTTAACAGCCGACGACTTCGTTTCACAACATTAAAGTCTCATTCATCCCTTCCCCCTGATCTGCTTGGATGAATGAATGAATGAATGAATGAATGATGGGCATTGTGAGACTAACTAGCGACAACAACAAAAAAAAACATGAAAATTTCACGGCATGTCACGAGCGGGATAAATGCACAAAAATGCACAAAAATGGTCAAGAACTTTCTGCTTTTTCTTCTACTTCAAGAAAACAAACATCTGCCCAGCTCGTGGGGTGTTTGATTGATTGCTGTACTTCAAGCCTCCCCTTCAAGAAACAAATGTGATCCATCGTAGCATTGTTGATGGTAACCTATCAAAACAAACAAGAAAACAAAAACCGTCTGTCTAAGCCCCTGGTTCTCCCCCAATACAAGTAACATTAGGTATATTGACTGTGAGGGCTTATGGCGTGTCCCCCGTCGAAGCTTGATTTTTATCGTGTGGTTGTGTTTGCTGTTGCTGGAGAGCTGCTATTGATGCATTAGGACTGGCTAGCTAAACATAGCTCAGCAGCCAATTTGTGCGATGAGTGGCTGGCCATTTTGTCGAGAGCTCCTCCAGACCAACGGGGAGAATCCGGGTGATAGGGTCTGGTCCGTTGGTGCACTGCTTGTCTGGCGCGCCGTGGTTGGTGGTCGTCCTCTCCATCCTTCAAAGCTGCGAGGACGAGTTTACAGGCCCTTGGCCTTGGCGTCGAGGTAGACGTTAGCGGCGTCGAAGGCAACGACCTCGCCGTTGGCGTTGGTCATGGCGGGCTGGTTGACGGGGACGCCAGCACTTTGACGCTTGCCGATGTTTTCTGTCGCACACTGTTAGGACGAAGTTCTGTACGTGTGCTTCGGGACAAGGAAAAGAAAACCCGGTCCCGGAGGAAAGCACGGAAGGGATGGAAGAGTGGACTAACGCTTGACGTCAGCGGGCCCAGCAGCGACAAGCGCAATGAGGGAGAAGAGAGCGATGACGGAGAACTGCATGTCGACGGTGTTGTTTTGGTTTTTGTGTGTTGTGGGTCAGATTGCGTGGTCTGAATCTTTTCGTTCTTGAAGAAAAGAGTGGAAAGAGTCGACCGGCGACGGAGAGCAGATGTATGATATTTTCTTGAAAGAAGAGAAAAGGATGAAAAATCTAAAATTGGATGGGATGAACTGTACACGGAAGAATAAGATGAAGAGGGAGAGGGAAGGAGAGGGAAATAAGACGGGAGGACGAGTTGGGGCGGTTTGGAAGGGGTATTTATTCTAGGTGTGTGAGGATGGATGCATGGGAGAGTAGGTGAGTGACACAGGACGGGATTGACAGTCTGATGCTCGCGAGTGCATGAGAGTAACACGGGCACCGGCTTGTGCAGAGACTCGTGTACATAGAACAGGCATATGGAGCTGGATGTGAGGTCAAAAAACCCGATATGCGATGGCATAGTCCATATTGGACTGGGATGAACTAGCATCTTTCACGGAGGTATACATAGTATGACAGGGGGAGGGGGGTTTCTTTGTTGTTCCTCCTCCCCCAAGAGCCATTTCGGCCACTAGCCAGGTTTCCAAACTCGGGATTCGAGCTTCCAAGCGCAGGAGTATTGCAATCAAGGGAGGGGGAAGGGGGGGCGAAACAGGGCGCTTGCTGGCCTGCTTTGTCAGGATTCAGCTTCGATGCCAAGGGTGAGGCTGTAGATCAGGCAGCCTGCAGGTCCAAGCCATGGCGACCTCGAGGTGCCTCTTGATAACTATTCTGCGGCATCTAGATGGTGTTGGCCACCCAAGCTTGGAAGGGGAACAAGCCAAGAGGGCCTGTGGAAGTGCCATCTGGTCCCAAAGCTGCATCCCTTCTCCCACCCCCTTTCTGACAGCGGACGCTAGAGACCCACGACTGGCCATTTCTCCGGGCTGTGATTGGAGGATCTGGGATCTGGAGATGCACAAAGAGCTTGTTCCGGGGGGACTGGGAGGTCTCTGTCGGGGTTGGTTGGTTTGCCTGGCTATTTGCGGAAGGGAAGTATGTTTTGGGTTGGTGTTAAGGTTAAACGGGGGGGCAGGGGCGAAAATGCTTAACTTTTCGTATATTGGTAGTGGCAGCAGTCAAAATGGAGACCCGCATCCTTCCCTAGGAGGTTTGGGGAAAGCCAAGCTTCCAAGTTTCTGCCAAGGCAGGGTCTCGTGGGGCCGGACGCGGCGGTATGAAACACATGCTGAGACGAAGACGCTGGCCGAAAACCGAGGGTCCTGCAGCTTTCGTGTCCCTTCCGTGTCGCGGAATTGGCAGCTTGTCTTTCCCAACCGCAAGCATTCTATTTTGAAAAGAGCCATGCATGGCCCCCCACCTCCTGTCTCCATGTGCCGGAGGGATGGACACTGGGAAGGTGAAGGGCACTGGTGGCGTTTGGCTGCGATCGGCGAGTTTTGAGAAGGAAGTGTGTTTCTAACTGCGGCGCTTCCGCTGTGTCATGTCCGCAGGTGGCGCCCGCATCATTCAGGGGAGGGAGCCTGGGAGAGGGGCGTTATTGGCAAGTCCCCACCCATGCGAAGTCATGTGATAGTGCAGGCCGGCACGGCCAATCCTTCCTTCCCCTACGAATCCTATACTATGTACAGGTGCGTATATTCCGAGCCGCAGCGCTTTCCAACTTCGATTTGATCTACGGCAGATCTTTTCGTAACGTCTCATGCTTTAATTACCAGCCCCATTGACGAACACGCAAGCGCTTTGGGGCTCTGTCTGCGTCTCAGATTTGATATGGTGGTGGCGCACTGGCCTAGCCTAGACCCCAATATTCGACCTAGCAGCATGTAATATATATATATATATATATATATATATGTATATTGCGGTCCCTTGTTCCAGACAGATATGTTTTCTGTCTATTCATCTCTGCATCGCAACTTCCCCTGCAAGCGACACGAACTGTGCAACTTCCCCGGAATGCGTTCTTGCATCGAGGCAGACACTTCCCTTCAGGCTTGACCTACTCCTGAGTTCCGTCAGCTAATCTCGTATTTGTTGTCGGTGGCTGAGGGGAATTTTCCAGGGGTCGGGTGGAAGAGGAGGTGGGCAGGTATGTGGAAGGTGTGAGAAATGTGTCGATTGGAAGTCCCCTCCATTTCCGAATTTTTCAATGGAACTCTTGAGCTTGCGACAGTATAGGGGCTCTACGGCTCCATACTCCGACATGATGCAAAACCTTGTAGGATAAAGACCCCGTTGATGTTGGAACTCTGTCAAGGCCTTTTAACCAACATCAAATGCATTACTCTTAGCCGCGGCCACATTCCCGTTCTTTCGATTAGGAGTGGAAGCCCTTAAAATACTTCATTCTAATCAATCACGACATCTGGGTTTCGTCATTCGCTCATTTTCCCATGCACATTTGAGAGCTCAGCACGGCATATACCGGTGAAATAACGGGGGAAGCCGGGGTTTCTCTATCAACCATACATGTTTATTAGCTAAAGAACCATTAGATCCAACCAGCGTGTACCCTCACCAAAGTTCTAACTCTAAAATGTTCTGGCCTGCTAGACATTCATCCCTCAAATAGTCCCCCCCGATTTCAACCTTAGTCTATCCTCCAATTGGTGACCCGCTAGGCGCGAGATGGTATCGGGTTCCCCTTTCCTAGCTTCTAACTCGTTTTTTCGGGTCTTTATCACAGTAGGGACTCCACTCCTCCATTCTTAGCTCTTCGCCAAATCCTATCAGCCTTCGGAGGAACTTGCGGTGCAGGTTTTGGACAGCCTTGGCCGGGTCCCAACGGGGAGATTTCTTCCCTAGCCATCGCGAAATTCGGGCTACGATAGCTACAAAGGGGCCGAGAATGACTGGAAAGCCTCCTTGGATCATGTATTCTGCTGCCGTGGTCTGAAAAAACAGAGAGGTTAGAAATAAAACATGTTTCTGATTAACACGAAGCGATCTTTAACTCGCCGGTGCTTGTCTGGCTGTTGCGAGCGGCGTCTGGGAGGTCTGTTATGATGCTTTCAACTCACAGGTCGCTCCATCCTATCGGATATGTACGGGTTCATGCAGACTATTATTTGATCTGATATCTAGGATATTAATAATCTTCCTTATTAATTTAGAACTGGTACAATTGGTGGTAACTGTCCAACCTTATTCAAAAAAAAAACGAATATTCCCGAGTCTCCCTCGAAGGGCTATTCTTGCTTCTAGGTCCTAGTCACCATTCCCACATCCCCCGCCCTTTCTTGCCCATCCATCCATCTGCTTCCTTTCCCTTTCCCTTCCCCATTTCCCATCCCCATCTCCTATCCCCTACTACAGCACACTCTCCCCCAGCGCGCACCTAACAAGACTACACCCCGCGGTAACAGTATCGTGCTTCCCCATCTCGTCCGGCGCCAAGTGCGGATTAACCTCGACCAGATCCACGGCAACGAGCTGCCCCGTCTCGTGCAGCGCCTCACAAATAAAATCACCTTCCCTCAACGTCAACCCTCCTCTAACCGGCGTTCCAGTGGAAGGAGCCCACATCGGATCCAAGGCATCGACGTCAAAGCTCAGGTGAACGGGCACGTCGGTACCGATGTGGGCGAGGCACATGTCCATTATCTTCCCTATGCCGTGCCGATCAATATCGTGCATGCTGAACGCCTTGATGCCGTATTCTCGCAGAAGCATTTTTTCTCCCGCGTCCACGTCGCGGAGGGCGATGTAGACTAGTTTCCTGTAGCTTGTGCGGAAGGAAGGATCCTTCAGCCACGCGAACGGGGCGCCGGGGGAGGAGGTTTCTTCGGCGATCCCGGTCAGGAAGGCGACGGGCATGCCGTGCACGTTTCCGCTGGGGGAGTCTTCGGGGCGGTTCAGGTCCGCGTGGGCGTCTACCCACACGAGGGCCGTTTCTGTGGATGCGCCGAACCGGGAGCGGATGCCGCGGGAGACGCCGCTCACGGTGCCCATTGCGATTGAGTGGTCGCCGCCCAGCGTGAGCACCATGCGTCCCTGGCTGGCGTGGGCGTAGATTTGGTCCGAGAGAGCAGCCGTGACTTGGGAGACGGAGACAGGGTTTTTCATGTTACGGTGGGGGGGGTCGGCGCCTTCCTTTTCCAAGGGATCGAGCAAGTTTCGATAGTCGTGCACGTGGGATGGAGGCGCGGCGTCCTTCTTTGCTTCGGCTTCTGCCACGGCGATCGAGGAGGAGGATGTGGGCGAGGCCGAACCGTGGAGAGTGTACCCTAGCCCTTCGAGCTGGGAGAGCAGGCCGGCGTCGATCAGGGCCTGCGGACCGGTGTCGACGCCTTTTTTGGTTTGGCCGCGGTTGAAGCATACGCCCAGGACGCCTAGGTCCGAAGGGTTGGAGAGGAACCTGGAGGGGATCATGCTGGTGAAGAGGGGGCGCCTGGGAGGGGACGTGTGGTCGTTTGTGTGTGGGGTTGTGCCGTTCATGGTTGCGAGAGGTATTTGGGCTGGTGGTGTCCAGAGAGTTGGGTATGGTTGTCTTGGGGGGATCCTGTTGTCTGGAATTGCGGAGGGAAAGTTCAATCCTGACGGACCGTAGTTTGTGTTATTCAAGAGATACTCGGCGGTGTGTTGAGGGGCGTCCCAATCGGGCTTGTCAATGATGGACGTGGCGTATGGCCTTTTTGAATCGTCGTTTTGACCGTTTGTTTTCGTGGAAGCCGAAGCCAGTACTCGACAGAGTTGGGTGCCGTTGAAAGCCGAGTAAGCAAAGAATTACTCGAGTCTGGCTCTCGGCGTTCTTTAGTCCAAGAAACAATCGGGAGGGCAAGACAGACAACAGGCTGCAAGCTCGCGAGTCTTTCACGATGCGGGTTGCCCGTGGCTTATACCCGAACGGGGAATTACCCTTCTGGGGTGCCTGTATGCAGTCGATGTGGGGGTTCCTGGCGCGGCGTGGGGTTGATGGCTCTTTCCGCTTGCACAGCAGCCGGCTGCAATTAGCAGCGAGCTGTCGGTAGCTGACCGTAACGAGGCAAGAATGTCGACACAAAAGCTGCCGTGTCTGGTTGGTTGCTCGTATGTAAGTTGAGCAAGGGAAGGAAGGGAGACAGACCGGAGGCACGATTATTAGAGAGGTAGGTGGTGGTTGTACATATGTAGATAAGTCAGGTCCGGCAATAATATAGATCGATTCACGACTCGGCAAGATGTTGAATACCAAGTAACAAAAAAAAACAGAACGAAGCTGGAAAGATCAGATACGAAAAGGAAGGATCCTTGGATGTTCTTATAGTCCAAGTCTGGAGACTCGAGCTCCCCACCGCCAATCAAGGCTCCCCACTGGCCAGTAAGCTGTAGCTGAAGCTGAGCCTCTCTATGTCAAATGTTAAACACTTTGGCGCCCTTGGGCCTCGCAGCCGTGCCGTGGGTGAGCGAGAGTACTACAGTACGTCATCCATCTTCAGCCGCCACTATCCGCCATTCCCCTTTCAAGTTCCGACCCTTCCACTTGCTCACTTAGTGGCATCTCACCGCCGCCACGAGATATCTAGCAGGCCATGCCGACCTAGTCTGTAGGATTGAAGTTTTGGTATCTTTCTCGCAAGCACCTGCAATTAAGGGCAGGCCCGCTTCGCCTCCTCCGCGTGGTCTTGCACTTAGGGGAAACGAGCACTCGGACCGACCTGGATATCGGACTCGGAGTCGCAACCCACCGACCCGGGAAATCCTGCGCTTAGGGGACAAATTCACTCAAGCAGCATGGAACAGGGGACCTCGCAACCTCGAGGCGGACAGGAAACACCTGCACTTAGGGGAAAGGACACCGGTCGGTGCAGTGTCTCTATCTCGTACTGATGTTTGTTTATGTAACGAAAATTCAATCCTTGATTGCGTGTTTTCCGGCCGCGGCAATACGGCTTCCCCGCCCCTCCCCTGCCAAGTGCAGGAGGTGCTTACTTCGCTTCGTTACCTCCCGAATTCCCGTTCCCCTAAGTGCAGGTTCTGCCGGAGAAGGACCCACATTTCCCGTGCAGGCACCCCCCAGGCCGGAGTGATCCCGACTCCGTTCCCCTAAGTGCAACATTTGCCGGGTCGGTCGGTTGGGGTTGCGCTCATTGGTAGCTGCGCGAGTAACCAAGCAACATCCTTATCTTGCTCAATTTTCTCCCTTCTTTCCCACATGGCATGATGCCTTCCAGCTATGACGCCCAGTGTCATCAGTACCATTGGAGTTTTCGTCACTAATGCAAATGCAAGTGCAAAACTTGGGGATTAAAGCTTCTTGTCTCTCGTCTTATTCACGCACACATTTTCCATAAAGCATTGTTCGCCTCTTTCGAGGAGTCTCGAGTACTATCGTCACATGAATCGGTGCAGCAGCTCCGCCAAGCAAGGGATGGGGTAATAGTTTGTCACCGCCGGAATCCATCACATATGTTTAGACTTCACGATGGCATCACGGGGGCGAGTGTTTACCCTATAGATTCCTGCCGTGGTGGCATCCTTCATTTTTAAACTCAGTTGGTCGCAGCGACAATATCCGGCGTCTAGCACTGCTGGCGCCTCGGATTTGATCTAATATCGAGGCCATCCACAGATATATGTATTTGTTCAGACGACTATTTATATACCTTCCCATTGTTCCTTCCGTCTATTCTGTTATTATAACTGCCAAATCTCTGAAGTGCAGTACATTGCGAAATATTAACCCTTCTTGTGCTACTTCCATCTCATGCTCGTATCGATCCTCACATCCATCCAGCCATTCATCCTCATCTTGTTTCTCGTCCTGCATGATGCCGTAAATGAAATGGCTAAGAAATCGAACAAAATGAAGCAACAAATAACGCCAAGCTATGCAAACACTCGTGATGATGATGGGATATCCAACTCCCGTCATTTTAAGGACCGCATGTCGCCCGGTGAATTCCAAAATGTACTCCCAGTCAGCCTCGGGGCTGGGTTTCCCACTGTATGTTTGTGCAGCTGGTGCTGTGGTGTGCATGTACATTGTGTCGAAAACATCAAGCAATCGTGAAACTCCGCTTTGAGCCGAAAGAACAAACATTTGGCGGTGAAACAAGGCGTGTCTCCTGCCGCATGCCCTCGTCTTATGTGTAGTCAACGAAGACCTGGTAGCTCATGATCATGATCCAGAGTAGGAACACGGCACCGACTAGACCGAATGCGAAGACAGCGTGCCATGATTGACCTATCATCCATCAACTGTTAGTCATCACACCGAAATGCAATCCAACGCCCCACGACGGGATATGCAAACTTACAAATGCTCTTCTGCATCATCCAGCTAAACGTGGCATCGCTTACGCCATGCGGGTTCTGGTTAAATACCACCAGATTGCACGTGCTGCTCACACTTCCAGTCGGTCCCCACAGCTCTATACTGATAACGACGAGACCGACCAGCCAGAGGATGAACAGGATGAAGGCGCCTATTATCACGATAGAAGGTAGTAATCGGCCGTCGATTATCAGGTATAGCAGTAGGCCGATGTAGAGGATGACGAGGACACAGATGGTGATGTAATAGGCAAAGTACCTGTTGAGAGTTGGAGGTTAGAAAGAGCGTTCCCCACAATGCATGTAGCATAGACTGGCATGTCGAGGTGAAGGAGCACGGCAGAAGTGCACCTCGCACTGCATTCTCTCATGCCGATGCCACATCTCATGCGGCACTACCCATCCACGCCACTGCGATACCGGGCAAAAAGAGAAAACGCAGCTGCGCAAACTTACCAAGGCACATTCTCGTCCAACCTCAGCTGGATCTGAACAAATGTGGCCATTATTCCCAGTATCGTACACGCCGCCACCAACATGACCAGGATCCAGATGTTGAGCTGGATCGCCGGCCATTGGTAACGGTGCACCGTTCCTGCCACGGTGCCCGAGCGACGGGTGTACACGAGGGACCCCGAGGACTTTGTGGTGAGCGTTGTTCCTGCCATTGTGGGGGGATTTTGTTGCGGAGCGCCAAGAGAGGGCGTGGGTAGTAGAAAATAGGTGTGTTCGTCGGTGGCGAGTTTTTAGGTCCCTGACAAGTCAGCCGTCTAGTTTCCAACCGACGGTTCGTATTTTCCTCGATGTTGATGGTGGGTAGGAAGGCTGTACTACCACAGCTGCGTCGTCTCTACTCGTTGTCTTCGTTCGTTCGCAAGTATCGTCCCCACTGGGAGAAGTCGAAGAAAAAGTGTCGCAGGGGTGATTCGCGGGCGCCGTACGTCTTTAGTATTCTGTGTGTACGGATGATGTGCCAAGCCGTTGGGAAATCGCCCGTAGGATTACTCGCTTGGGATGCAAGCAAGCGAAGCAGAAAGCCCAACTGGCTGGCTGACGGGCCAAATCGTGCGGTGTCGAGTCGATAGGGAAGATAGGGTGTCCAAGCTTCGAAGTTCTCTCCCAACCACCTACTCGGAGTGTCAAGTGCGGGTCGTAGACGAGGCTTGGCAGCGAGCGGGTCTTCTTCCGTAGGGTTTCTGTGCTGGACTACTCTAAAAATATGTATGTGATTGATTAGTCACAGCGACGTGTGACGGCGGCGGCGGTGATAGCGACGGGCCAATCGGTATTTGGTAGGCCAATTCGATGGTGTGGTTGTCTATCGCCTGTTAGGTGTTGCATGCCCAAGCTGGAGACTCGGTCTTTGTCTTGGGCTTGGGACGTTGGGTCCGGGGTAAAGATAGCAGCACCACAGTAAAGTGCGGGCAGTATGGACCAGAGCCTCACTTGCCGGGGGGTTTCGAAGGATGATGGACTATGATGGCCAATTGGAGAATGCGACGTCCAAGGAAGTTTTGTGTTATCGTTGAATGGTCTGGGCCGGAAGCTCCACCTAGCAGCTGGGTATCTAGGTACGAACGAAAGGACTGGACAACCAATTCGAAGATCAAAAATATGAAAAAACTTCCAAAACTTCCAGCTTCTCACCCTCTTGCAAGGCGGTAAGTGGGCAGGCAGAGTCTTGGTAAACTAAGCAAGGCAGGTTTATCAAGCTGGAGTGGGTATCGCTGGTTGATCTGGCGTCTCCGCGTGCAGCCACGTCACTTCTCGTAACTGGGCGTCGGGCTTTAGGCGTGCTTAGTTGCAGCGCATTGGGTAGTTCGCAGGATACAGCAGCAGCAAGCGCCTCGGGAATGCAGCATGCAGATACCCGATCGTCCAAGGTTGCTGTAGTCGCTGCTGTAGCTTTGTCGGTGTGTGCGTGTGCGAGATGGAAATTGGGCAGGTATCTGTCGCAAGGAGCCGTCGTTGTTGTCGTCGGGAATGGGAGTTGGTTGTGGTGTTTACCACCAGGCTTTGCCTCTTTCTGCTTCCGTCTTGTATGGGCTGCGGGGGATTATGTTGCGTCTGCATCAAGTGCAGAAGGGTGGTCGCAAATTTAGGGAGGGAAGAAGTGGATGGGTGGTGAGGAAGAGAGAGAGCGAGATATCACCAAACCATGAACTGATAGAACTTTTCACCCTCATCGGAGACGGCTGGCAGAAGCTCAACCTGCGCGCTGGCAGGGGGGTGATGCCGGGATTGAGGGGTGGTTGGCAGCGTCATGTCGCTGTCTGGAACTGAATTTGCATAAGCACACCTAATTGGCATAATTACAGTGGCGGGTATTCCACATGGAGTATTCTATTGGCTCATCGGCCCTTTCTGGATAGCAGTCCTTGTCCGACCCACTCCTTGCCACACGTGCGTGCAAGTGGCTGAAGCCACAGACAGGGCATGTACCTCGAGTTCGTGGCGCTGGGAGACAGTTCCCGCCGCTCTAACAATGTGTGAGGCTGGTGAACACCGACACTTATGCCCAAGGACTATGGTCTTCTCGTGACAAATTCTGGCGAGAAAGGTCGTTGCATTGGGGCTCTAGTTTGTTAGAACAGTTTCCATAATATTTCTAGCGCTTATTTGTGGTGTTCATTCAGTGTTCTCGTAAGATCAATTTCAATCGCAATTTTTGGTTAATGACGCGGACATTCCTTCCAGTGTCTGGTTGGGTGTATGACACTCATATTCCGTTGGAATGTTTTTTCTGAGTGTTTGCATTACGAGTAAGGTTAGTTTTATGCCAGAGGCCACATCAACACAGCCTGGGCATTGGCAGCTGGATTCATACTAGCTGTGGTGGGATCGTTATTTGATCAAGAATTTGAGCTCGTTCAAGCAAGTATTACATCACTTGGAACTCAAAGTATCGGTAGGGAAATCCCGTTGGCTTACAGCACTATGACGAACATTTCATTCACATTCGTATCATAGCTGTCTATGTGGTTGATAATTGTATCCTCCACTTCTCGCTTCATTCGGACAATCTCCCGCTAATATCATATCTCTGTATGAATGTGTCCCGTGGAGAGAATACATCTCGCAGCGCCAAACAGGACAACTAGCCTAGTTGCTGACCTTGTCGCTGACCTTGGTGCCCGTCGCCTTCTCGTACAGGCCGCGGCCAGAGTCGGTAATTTTCTCGGAGGTGTTACGGTCGACCTCGTGGCCGGATTTGGAGGCGGCCATGCCGAAGGCTGCAGTATGGAACCGAATAGGATTGTGTATTAGAATATAGGGTTTGATGTTTCATTCGCCATCCGTCAGGGCTGATATATTTATGGAAACATTCTTGGGGTTGCATGATTTCAATGTTTGGGTATGGGGTATTGTTGTTCTACGCCGTGGGGGGATATTGTGTGACGCTCATTATGCTCATGCAGTGCACCGCCCTCTCGTGTAAGTGCGTAGGTTTATAAAATACAGACTGCAGAAGTAAAAAGGGTGCCGATTGGAGCTCAAGCTCGAGGGTGAAGGACGGGGCAAGTGATCGTGGTTTGACTCGGCCCAGCTTCACCATGTCGAGACCGAGGACGAGAAGTATAGATGACGACTCAAGGCGGCCCTGCACCCACCTCTGGGTGCCACGAAGGAGAAAGTGGGCTTCTCGATGGGGGTCTTGATGAGCAGCGGATCCTCAGGTCCGATCACTGTCGACGAAGAAGGGGCCGATTCTGCACATGGGGTAGAAGGGATTGATATGCTGTCGTTCACTTGCTCTGGAGGGGGGAAGGAGATAAGGGAAGAAGAGGAGGACTGCGTGCTGTTCGACTTTGAAGACTTTCTCGACGAAGCCGAAGACGAGCGGCTGCTGGTGGGGCTACGGCTCGTGACGGCTGTCGCTGTCACGGAAGACCGGCAGGGAGCTGCCAGACTCTTTGCTCGCGGACGGAATGAGGAAGATGACGGTCTTGAGGAGGATGGTGATGATGGTGATGAATGGTTGGAGACACCGAATGGGAGAGTAAATTTTGAAGACATACCCTTGTCGACGTAGTCTTCTTTGGGCTGGCCCTGCTGGTTGGAGGAGGAGGAGGAGGATTTCTTGGAGTCCTTGTTGCCCGAGAGGAAATCCATTGCGGCGATGCTTTGGTGGATACGTAGGAAGGTAGTCTTTACAGGTGATTCGTTCGGTGCTGTACGATTATCAAGGCTGACGAGAGACGAGATAGAGGGAATAGATGGAACAGTGATGTGGATGAAAAGGACAGTACGAGCCAAGGTCTTACATGCTAAAGACAGATTTATATACAGGAGTCCGTCTGTTGCAAGTACAAGTCCTAGCAGACTGAATCGACCGAGGCTGCCACAGTTGGTTGTGGCAGAGTGGCTGAAAACTGGAAATATCGATGATGATGGCGATGACACCCATATTCGTGCTGTTGTGTAACTGCATCGTGTGAGCTGTGGGTGAGCAGTGAGTGACGTCGCAACAACCATGGGAGACATTGGCTACGTCACGTCATTCGGCTGCCGCTTCTGGTTGGAGGAGTGTGATTGCACTAGCCCTTTCCGTACTATTGATAGTTCTGCTTTTTTCATGAGATCTGAACGATTCTCCATCTGCCAGCAGAGAAGGTGGCGAGAAGATCCTGTCGAGCTGCAATCCTCACTGGTCCTAATGAGCGTGAATGAGATGGAGGCGGAAGTCTCTCCACCCTCTACGATACATCCTCGCATGGCTTGCAGCAACACTCGGAGTAACCTCCGCTGTTACAGATCTACTACAACAATGAATATGACAAGCTCACTGGACGACTGAAAGGGGAGTGTATGTGCAGCCGGTAGTCTGTCCAATACAATACGCCAATTGGCCCCAAATCCCATAGAAAAGCCTGATTTGCAGGTGGTTTGCAACCTACACCAATACAGACACACATGCATCATCAATTTGCTCATGCTAGACTGGGATATTACACGCGGGATGGAACTTAAAAATCGGGGATGGAGCTTAGAAGACCAAAGTGCCGGATGGCGTCTTGGTTGTTGCTTGGTGTGCACTAATAGCAGCAGCTGTGGATGGACCAGCACATTAGCATTGCCCATCAGATTTTCGATGAGTGTGTGGTATCGTGTGATGGGAAGGTGTCGCGGATCGGGGGAAATGATGGCTGGAAGGGATGATGATGTGCTTGGAACGTTTGGTGGATGATGAGCGAGGATCAGATGCTACTAAGCTCGGGAGTTGGGGAAAATGCTTCCAATAATAATCCTAATGCTACAGCGGGGTATGACCGACTCGCGGGAGTGCGAACGGGGCTGACGGAGGGAATGTAAAGCTGCGAGTGGGAAATTCGGTACCAGAGATTGGATCATGCATGACATTCCTGGTCCCTTGCCCGTAACCTGATGAATTCAACCGGGGACGTGATAATTGATGGTGTTGAGGATACGTGGACTTGGTGGACAACCTCTGCATGGCGCACATCTGCCCGCAAGCAGCAGCAGCAAACCAGGGCAAGGATGCGTGTGAGGCGATACTATGTGGGATTATGCCACAGGGAAACAGCCCATTGAGTAATTTCGTGTTGATAGAAATTTGTAGTACAAGAATGAAGATAGGGAAGTCAGAATCTTCGGAAACTTTCCCGTCTGTGACACCCCGTCTAGGAAACTATAGTAAGATGTTTCAAACTTTTTGGAAGCACAAGAACATCAACATCCCATTGGAGATGTCTGTAAGCCTGGCTTATTGCTTACTATGTAGGCCCATAGTTGCAGGTCAACACTTGCACCTTCAAGTTCTCGCTTGTTTCGGGGGAATGTTTTAGCAGTGCACGTGCCACATGGCGTCGTGGGAAAATACCATCGGCAGAGGAGGGTACGGTCTTGGCATGACTTTCCAGCCCGCCTCGTGCCAGCCAGATTGGGCCAGAATGATGCCAAGTCCAGGTACCCGTGCGGCCATGGAAAGAGCCACTCAGCGACCATTGTTGCAGCTGCCCCAACCGCCCGGCAAAGCCTTGTGGAAGCCAACGTTGGGGAAGGTGCTGCAGTGGACGGTCGATCGCGTACTCGCCGCGACTGCCTTCATTCAAAGTAAACAACAGCCTACTGGGGTCAAAATTTTGATTTCAAGAATTGGGAGGAGGACGTTGAGCTTCACAGATGGGCAAATACTAATCTGCAATAGAAATTGATTCTCCCTTACACCTGCATCTCTTTGCTGTGGACACACACTCTCCCCCTTTTGCGCTGAGGTGTCCTGTTCGTTTCTCCTTTTCTCTGCAGAATTGCTTTTCCCACCTTTGCAGTCGTCTTGGACAGTCGGAAGCGAACAAAGCACATCTTTTTCGAACTGGTCCGCTCCCCAGAGTGACTAAAAGTCTTCGCAGTGACTTGTTCCCCTCCACTGCCTCGCTACGAGGCCTAAGTACCCGCTCAAGTCTCTTGCTCTACCCCGACCTCGCACAAGGACTAGGACTGTCTTGGGCTGCTGGGGCAGGGACCGGGCCTTTGCAGCGCTGTCATAGCAACCAACCGGGGCCATGGGCCATCTCGCGATACTGATACCACCAAACACCACCACTGCGAATACCACCACCACCTCTTGCTGGGTATCCAGGAGCACTGAAGAGGTGGACAGAGGCAGTCGAATATCGACCTTCCTTGTGCTTCGCTGCATTCCCCTTGCCTTTTCGTGTGCTGTTTGTCATTCCATTTGGACGGCATCTTCGCAAGCCTACAAGTCCTTAACTTCTCCAGTCGCGAATCCCTTCAGAGAGATAACAAGCAAGGACCCGCTTCTGGGCTATTTTTGACTACTGCCTTTCTCCTGCATCTGCTGTTGCTCTGGCTTATTTTCCCTCTCCATCCGACGACTTCCTTCACCGTCACCGGGTTACTGCGACGACTTCATTCCTAATGATACTTGTTTACGCCTTACATGCAAAATACCCACAACAATACCCCTAGTCCCTTTTTTTCTGCAGCTTTTGTTCACCCTGCGAACTACATCTGGAGACTAATCACTGGCATCTGAAAGCAACATCCGGCTGGTGTTATTCAAGCCACCTAGCATAGGCACTTTCAGCTGTCTCTCTAAATTTCAGCCACAGCCAAGGTAAAAACAAGCAAGAGACTCCTCACACAGCACTGTCAGCAAGGAAAAAAAAAATAGCCCCTCTGCGAGCCTCTCCCTACGTCTGACTTGTCTGCCTTGAGATTGCAGCTCTTGTCGATAACACCTCGACAGCGAGCCCGAAAGGCTGGCCCCGAGACATTTCAACCACTCCCGAAAGGCCAACACATCTCTGCGCCGACAACACCGCACTTTAGCTCCACCACTAGACTCTACTGCATTTTCTGAGCAACGCATCTTGGCCTCGAGTGCCCAATCACGAACACAAATTCTTCCTCCTTTAGTGACTAGACACGAGTAGTCGCAGTCGATACAACGCCTGCCATATGTACCTGTATCCACAATGTCCGAAGAGTCACCCGAGTCGCGCCTACCCGCCGACACGACTGGCCTCATAGCAATGAGCGAGCACACGGACAACAGCACCTTCAAGTTCGGCCCCGACTCCGACACAAGGACAGGCACCAACAACACAGTTCGAGACGACCTCGATCTCCGTCCCAAATCCCAGTGTCTCGACATTGACCTGGATAGCAGACCGATGAGCGTACCGCCGCGACGAAATAACATAACAGCGAGTAGAAACACCCGCCCAATAAAGCCCGGCGATAGCTACTTTGACGTCTCGATAGACGGGTTGAGCGCAAACTTTTCAAGGATAGACCCCATCACGGAAGACGTGGTGCGCGAACATCTGCAGGACGTCGAGTCGAGTTTTCTGCCACCCATATCTCCATTACAAACACACAACCCCGAGGGTGTAGACGACACCTACCTCTTCGACAGGGCCGCCACGAACGCCCGGCAACGACAATCACAGGACCCCCGCGTGTCACAGTTGGAACTAGAGCCTATGGATCAGTCGGTCGACGCACCGTCAGTTCTCGACACCACACCGCTTTCACCCCTTGTAGAAGGTGACCATACCGAGGAGCTTAACCTGAACCTTGCGAGGAACCAAGACCAGGGGATGGAAGAGAGCCATTCAGGCGCTGTTACACCCCCTACAGCGCGAAAAGAAACATTTGGGGATACTTCAGCCGTTCACGGCCGCACAGCCCAGTCCTTCGAGGGCTCACCATCTCCCACTGCAGCGGCACATGCTAGGACCGTGTCGCGTGCACTTTCTAGGGCCAGCAGTCGCAAAAACCTCTCGAGAAACGCGTCTGTTTCTCGGAACCCCGGGGACGATGGCGACGACGTACCGTTTGGCCTAGAGCTATCTTCGGATCAGCTTGGCTCCTCCACCAACGCCACAACTCTCCGACAACAACCTTCAGATCAGACACTGCGAAAGTCGGGCAACGGCGGTGAAACCCTGCGGTCTGGAAAGCGACCCAAGTATCTCAAAAGCCGAAACGCCTCTCAAAGATCGTCAGCCTCCTCTTTTGCCGACCACGTTGACGAGGGCGATAGTGACGCCACTGTTGGTCTTGGTGCGGATTATGCTCTGCAGACTGGTGGCGCAATCCCCGCCATGGGAATCTCGCGCAGCATGTCAAACATGCTGTCTAGATCTGTCAGCATGGGAAGCATGGCCTCAGGCTTCGAGGAGTTTGACGAATCTTCGGGGATGATTCAGAGGCACCATGATTCGAGGGAGATGCAGCTCCCGGACGAGCTGGACGGAATTCTCGAAACACCGAAGCCGAAAAACCCCCTGGCAGCCCCCACCGACACTGTCATTGCACGCCATGTCAGGAATGTGCAGGTGCCGGAGTCTTTAGCCAAGGAGTACAAAACCCAGCGGGGCATCAAAACACCAAGGGGGAAGACTCAAGAGGCGACCTTTGGCACCGAACGCAAGAGCAAGCACATGACGCTCAAGGAACAGAGCACAACTCTGGACAGGCTTTCCAAGGAAAACTTTGACTTAAAACTCAAGGTTGTGTTCCTGAACGAGAAACTTGGCCAGCTGTCGGAGGAGGGGATCAAGGACATGGTTAAGGAGAACGTCGATCTCAAAACTGCCCTGGCTATTTCTCAGCGTGACAACAAGAGTCTGCGACGACGAACAAAGCAGCTCGAGAAGCAACTCAAGGAGGCGGACGAGCGGCCGGCCACCAGTAGGAGCCTTGGAAGCGACGACGAGTCCGACGATGGCGAGCGCGAGGAGGAGCTGATATACCTCAAAGAGCGTATCGAAGAGTATGCATCCGAGATTGAGCGCCTCAAGAACGAGAACTTGTCCAAGGAGGTGGAGAAGCGACGGATGGCCGAGTCCCTCAGGACGATGGGCGAGAGGGCACCTGGAGACATCAGTGCTCAGGAAGAATCTGACGTGTGGAAAGACCTCCTCGAGCAGGAGACTGCTAGGCGCGAGCATGTTGACGACGAAAACAGGAGGTTACGTGACGAGCTGTTCCGCATCAAGCAGGAGGGTCTAGGTAGCCTGCACCACACCACAAACATCTACAACATCTCCAAGAAGGGCCGCCCCGGCTCTCCCTCACGCCCCACGACTGGACACTCGGACATGGAAAATGGCACCGTTGCCAGCTCCACCCTGGTGGACGAGCTGCAGAAAGACCGGGATCGTCTGAACCACGAGGTAGCCGAGCTTCGTCGCGAAATGAACGCCCAGGCATCCATGCTCACGAGTCGGAACCGGGAGAAAGATCGTCTCTACCAAGAAATCGAGGATCTCAAGCTGTCTCAGCGACGGGGTGGGCCTGCACCGTCCACCGTCGACACCATCCTCGAGCGATCAGCATCCAGGGCCGGTCACGACAGCTCACCGTCCCAAGTTAGCGGCTCGCACAATGGTATGGATGATGCCGAGCGCGACGAGTACGAGAACCGACAGGCCGAGATGCGCGACCGCATCAACGAGCTGAAGCTACAGAACCAGAACCTCCAGACCGAAATCAACTCGTGCATGAACGACTTTGAAGCCGTTCTTGACGAGAAGAGGGGGCTGGAGGAGCACATTCAGGGATTGCAGGCCGAACTCGACGCTGCCGAGAACGATCTCCTCATCCTCCAGAAGGAGCGCGACGAGGCCCTCCAGGAACAGGAAGCCATAGGAGTGGAATTTGACCGACTGAGGCAGGAAGCCCAAGAGGAGATTGACTCTCTTGAAGAGCAAGAAGATCGTTACAAGGACGAGATCGGAACGCTCGACGCGGAACTAAAGGAAAAGACGGAGGACCTGAACTCTTTGCAGCACAAGATGCGAGAGATGAGCGAAGCTATCAACCAGATCGAGGACAAGATGGACGAGACAAACCGGAAGAACGACAAACTGCTACAGGAGCTGTCCGAGTGCAACCACGAGGTCGAAAACTTGGAGGCACAGCTCCGGGATTCCAACGACAAGACGCAGCGACTGAACGTGCAGCAGGAGAACTATCAGGTGGAGATTGGATTCCTGAGGGAAGAGCAGGAGAACCACATCGTCAAGATTGGCAACTTGGAGGCTACCCTGGATACTGCGCAGCAGTCGCTGCACGAGGAGAAGGAGCGCGCCAAGGAGCTCGAGAACCGCCTTGCTTCCGAGAGGAGACAGCGCGAGTTGGTTGCCAACCGCGAAAAGGAGGAGGTTCAGCAGTTCGTCAACGAGCTCAACCGCGAAGCTGGCAATGCCAAGGATGAGTCTCGGAAACTGCGCAAGCTCCTCACCAACAAGGAAGTCGAGACGACCGAGTGGAAGGAGAGGCTTCACGAGCTAGAGAACAACCTGCGGGTGGCTCTCGGTGATCTTAACGGGACGAGAAGTTCACTGCTCAAGGTATTCACGTGTCCTGTTCAAAGCCCCCTTTACTGCTTCTTCCTGCTTCGCGATACTAACTACACCTGCTTGTCCAGTCCATCGAGAAGCTGCAGCGTGAACTCGAAAACACAGTCCGGGAGCTTGACTCCACCAAATCAGCTCTTGTCGAGAAGGACCGAATCATCAAGCAGAGGGATTCCCTTCTCGAGTCGCACGGCCTCGAGAGCAGGAAGCTGTCCGAGCTGCTGGAGAAAGAGAGACAGGCGCACCGCAACACCAAGCACCAGTTCGACACCTTCCAGAAGACCCATGACCATGTTAGCCGCACTGCGAACAGCCAAGAGGGACGGATACACGAGCTGGAAACAACTAGGTCCCAGGAGCGCCGTAAGCTGTCCCAGCTTGAGCACCAGTTCCGCGACCAACTCACAGAGCGCAACTCTCTCCTGCTGGAACTCTGGTCGAGGCTTAGCAGGATATGCGGCTCAGACTGGGCTCACAACAACAGTCTCATCAACGGCCGGGCGTTGCCGAGCCTTGAATCCCTGGGAACCATGCTACCGGGCTTTAGCAAGAACCTGATGGCTGCCGTTAAGATGATCGACAACATGATGGGCGACTTGCAGGGGAGGATCAAGGGAGTCGAGAGGGATCTCTGGAAGGAATATCAGGCGCTCGAGAACCAGCTGGATCTCCGGGTGAAGAAGGTAGACCGACTGGAGGCTCTAGTACGTAACAGCATTGCAAGCGGTAACCTCGGTCCCCACAGCGAAGGGCGGGTGGCGAGACTGGAGGAGGCCTACCGACAGTTGAAGGTGGAGAATGCAACATTGAGAGCAGCGCAGGATGCCAGGATCCGGTCGGGCTACACCCACGATCCCGAGGGCGGAAGCCCATCCCCGAACGTCCCAACAGGTCCAAGCATGAAGCAGCGGCGCGGCATTGATACCCGAACTTCGACCATGCGGTCGACCTCTTCAGCTGGCCAAAATCTAGCCGTCAACAATAACCCCAGTAGCAATGAGATTTCGCCGCAAAAGCCCATCGACGGAGCTACCACCCCACCCACCACGTCGCGGGGCATCCCCGGCTCTTCTGCTGGCACAGCCGACAACAGATGGATGTTTAGGCTGAGAGATCTCGAGTACAAGCTCAAGATGGAGCGAGAAGCAAGGAACCTTGACCGTACGGCAGCGAGACAGCGGCTGGCACAGCAGAGCGAGGAAAACAAGAGCTTGCGAGCCGAAGTGGTCAGGTTGAAGCGAAGCGGAAATTTCGATGACGAGGAGGACGAAATGAGATAGGATCTCTCCTCTAGGAGGAGCGATAGCGATGGTGGGAAAGAAGTAATAGAGAAGAAGGAAAATTGGAATGTGAATCGACCCCGTACTTTGAAGAAGGCATGTGCCGCTTGCAGCTCTTGCTCTGGTTCCGCCGTGTCTAACGGTTTGGCGTCCCGGGTTGCTTCTTGTTGTGAATCTGGCTTGTCTGGACAAGGCCAAGGTAGTGCTGCCGCGGAGTTGGGGGTGGGTAGTCGGAGCGAGCTTGGGACCATCATTCATCGAAACCAGCCGGATCCCATGCCCGAGCCGCCGTTCCACCTACGTCCACAACCTACTGTCCACTTGCTTGCCCGGTCAGTTCCCGTTATACCGCCCCCGGCTTTTGCCGCCGCCGACATTATCCCATCTCCGCCAAAACCCCCAAATTCCGAACTGGTCCAACGCAAAATACTAGAGGGTTTCAGGGCCGACCTGGATGAGGAAACTGCTGCCCTCGCCGAGCGCCTCAGGGTGTTTGATTTGACACGGAGCGATATTGAAATGGCCAGAAACCACCAGCCTCGCAGGCAGCGGCGGAAGGGCGTTTTCGAAGCTTTCGGACTGACACCCGAAGCTGTGAGTCGGGCGACGAGCGAAACGGGGAGTACAGGCACGAGCAGGCAATCTTCTGCACAGTCGTCGGCAAACAAGGCAACACAACACAATGGACCTGGTGAGGGTCTGAGCCCGCAGATTTGTTAAGCCAACACTGCTGCTCGAGCTGCGGCAGTCGTAGCGGTGGAGAAGAGAAAGGGGAGGGTTAGTGGAGGGCTTTACGGGGCGGATGATCTGGGGGTGATCAGAGAAGCGTCTTCGATATGCGAAGGAGTACAGTCGACTATGGGGGGCGAGGGGTCCACGCCGTAACTGATAAATATCATAGTGGCTGAGCATGGAGGTAGGTAGGATGGATGGATGGATGGGAAAGAATGGGAACTGGGAATCATGGTTATGAGCACAGCACAGGTTTTTTCACATGCATATCCGGTAGTCTTGAGAGGGCCTTTTGCTTCTTCGATGCATGTACCTACTAGTATTACTCCTGATGACGCACTTTGTCAAATTTTGGTTCTGCTTTTTCAACACTGCAAACTTTATAGCATGGGGATCACCATGCACACAGCCTTTGTTTCTCTATCGGCTCGTCTTTCATAAATGTTGCTAGTCTAGCAGAGTACCGAGAATAGGCAACTCGATTTGTACGAATACTACCAGAGCAGGGCGAATGAGTAGACCATCAAAGATGCAAGCCAAAAAAGAAGATGAAAGAAGTGGCTTTTAACCAATTGAGCGAGTAGACAAAGTATGAAAAGGGAAGAAGGAGACGGGCTGACGTAATCTCGAAGTATATATATACCTACATACAACTATAACATATATATATACCAGTCCTTTTTTGTCCCCAACACACCCTAGTTACCCAAGGCGGCGGAGGAGCTCATGATGAACCATTATTTACTTGGCAGAGATACGGCAGGAATATTCCCCCCCTAGCGCCCGGGGCCGGGGGGGGGGAGGGGAGGGGGGATGTATGCACATGTACTACTACTGGTACCTTGTGAAGAGGAAGAGATATATTCATTCGTACGGAAGAAACAACACGTAGTGGTGCATAGTAGGGTCGGATGCAGAGGGCGTCCGGGCGTCGCCGGGCATTGTCCCCATAATTTAATAGTCACAACTTGTACCAATAGAAGTTTGAGGTAAAATGTAAAATACTTGCATCGACTTCACCGTCGTGATATCTTGTAGATGAATAAAAACATAGAAAGACCCCATCGCCAATGATAACGCCATGTACCTGCACTCAAAAGCCATGAAATCCCGAGCCCACAAAGGCAATATTCTCCACCCTTTCGAATTACAAAATGCTCACTCCCGAGTCACATGTCTCCACATCAGGGCCATGACTTGAATTGCAGACATCCGCCTTCCCATCGCCCCCCCTCCTTCTACCTCCCATCAACATCCTCAGCCCAACCCATCTTCTCCCTCTCCGCGTCAGTCACCCTCGCATACTCCAGCAGCAGCCGGAAGGTATACACCACCATGTCCTCCTTCCTCAGCACCTTCTCGGCCCACTCCTTCCCATCCGTCGCAATTTTCTTCCCCATCTTGTCGTTACCGCCCACCTGCACACCCGACGACGTCATGTACCCCAGGAAGTACTCCACAATGTCCCACCACTCCTCGAACCAGTAGCTCATGGGCACAAAGTGCTTCCACGGCACGAGGCGCGAGTCGTGCCACTCCTTCCATATCGTCGCCTTGACGGGAAGCGAAGTGCTCGCCAAGAACCCCCTGTAGCGCCCCGAAAAGCTGTTTCCGTCGATGTCGGGAAGAAGCTTGGACTCAAACTGCTCAGCCAGCGTCATCTTGTCCGCTTTCTGGAAGTGGTCGTGGACCGACGCGCACTTGTCGCCGCAATTAAGCCCCGTGAAGTGGACGTTGGACACCCTTTCCGCCCACTCGTCAAAATGATTGTCCTTCACGGCGGCGAGACGAGACGGTCCGGGGATGGCCGTGGCGTTGTTGAGCTGGACGAATCGATGTCGCTGCATTCCTTTCCACCTGTCTGATCCTGCCAGCCCTCCGCTGGCGAAGCCCCTCCAGACAGCATGGTTGGTCTTGTTCTCCCACTCGGGTCCGTGCTCGCCGCCTCCAGAGAAATTCTCGTTTTCGTCGTAATACATGGGAGCGGGCAGTCGGATCTCGTTGTTAGTTTCGAGCTTGGAACCGCCAAACAGGGGGAACAGGGTCTGCGTCGTCTTGATGGAGAGGGGGTGCGTAAAGATGCCAGACGTGTTGTACAGCGCGGGGTTTTCGCAAACGGACGTCGCTTGCGAGAAGTTAGAGACGAATCCTCGGTACATATATGTAGGTGTTTGCTGAGTCTTCTTGCCGACGTTGGACTCGGGAGAGCATCCCGCTTTCGTGATATCCCAGTAGGACCCTGGTAAAAATTATTAGCGACGACATTCCGGAAACGGCAATTGCCCCTCAGAATCTCGATTGCCGGACGTAGAGAATTGTTCTGATAAGAAAAAAGAAGAATAAAAAAACCCTCACCCTCTCTAATCCACCCCATCCGGCTCGTCACCTTCTTCTTGTCCTCATCATCCACAAGATTCTTAGGCAACCTCGGGAAGAAGTTCACCATATCCTCTGCTTTCGTCTTCGGATTAGAAAAGTCCACTCTATTGGCCATTCCAACCTGCCTCGCCCTCTCCACCTCCTCGTAGGGTGCCACTATCCTCGGCTCGTCCATGGCGTTCAGCGCAACGTCCATGTCGGGAAGTAGGTGTTCGATCTCCTTGATCATGTCCTTCCAGATACGGGTCCAGAACCAGTCACTGGCGGTTGAGACGTTGCCGTTGCGCACCGTTAGCCGCATCTCGAAGCAGCTTGCGTCCTGGCGCATCCTGATGGGATCGAGCCCCCAGAAGGGAGCGAGGTCGTCGTAGATGGGGTCGAAGAGGTCTTCGATCACCATGCTGGAATGTTCGACGGCGTATTGGTACCATGCTGCGAAGCCGGGGGGAGGGTGGCGGCCTCGGCGGAGTTTGTACGTGTTTGCTGCGTCGGCGAGGTTTTTGGCTTCTTTGGAGAGGAGGGCGTCGAATTGCTGGTCTGCCGCTTCGACGAGCTGCTCGATGGGGTGTTTAGAGTAGGAGAATGGCGGGTTGTTGTCGAGGCCGAGTGGTTGTTGGGAGATGACCTGCGGCTGGTGGGGTTCTAGGACTGGTGATGTCTTTTCCGACGATCCTGGTGGTTCATGCCGATCAGAAGCGGCCGGGGCAACAAAGTAGCTGATTTGGCCCAGGTACAGGAAGATGACCGTGAGCACAACGGCGGGAAGGACGAAGCGGTTGAGGATGAACCGCAAGGGCCGGGTGCGGATCATGGGAGATTTCATGAAAGGCAGGATTGGTTCCTTGTCGTCGGCCATGATGCCGTGTAGTCGTGGACGGGTTGACTGGAGGCCCATTATAAGCCGCAAGTTTCAATGTCGACCGAACGAACAAAGTAATATGGCACGAAAAAGGTGAGAAGCTAGACCTCCGACAAGAAGAGATCAAAAATCCCCAAGCGAATGAATTGCAATCAAGGCGAGTGAATGGCGAATAAATAAATAGACAGGCAAAGGTTTTATCAAGCGAGCAAGCTCGGAAGCAGCCTTCTACACAGTAAAGAGGAAGGGAAGCTGCAGCTGCTAAAGCAGGAAGGAGGGAAAGTGCCTAGGGGGCTGCTTGCCTGGTCTCCCAAGAAAGCCGCTTGATTGTGTTTGCTGTGGGATGATGGAATGAATGTCGTCGTACCACGCGAGTAGGAAAAGAGTCTTCCGCCCAATGTTGGTCCCCGCTTCCCGGGCGTAATTCTGGTATTACCGCCAGCAACAATGGAGGAAGGAAGGAAGGAAGGAAGGAAGAAGGGAACTAGGAACCTTGGTGGTGGATGAGCGCCAGCAACGTCGGAGGTGGAGACGGAGGGAAAGAGCATCAGAGTCGGGAAGCAAGGCTCCAGAAACTTGGAAGGGAAGTCATCAAACACGTGGCTTCCTGCGTGGGAAGTGGTTTGGTTTGCTGGAAACGGAAGGCACAAGGTAGCTAGCTGTCTTGCCTAGATATTTGTCCACAGACCACTGAGATGTTTCTAGTCGGATGTTTCTGTCCACGGTTCGAGAGGGAGTGGGTGCAGCGGACGAGGCCTGGGCCCGAGTGGAGTCAAGCGGCGTGAAGACAACAGAAGAAAGGAAAGTGGGGCACGGAGGACTGGGAAAGGGAAGAAAGAACCGGGGGTTCTGCTGGAGCAGGCTGGAGCATGATTCGCAACCGTGCCGGCGACGCTTTTGTGGGGGTGGGTGAGGCAGGCTGTGGGTGTTATGGGGTATACTAGCAGGATAGATATGCAGGTAGGTGGATAGATAGACGACAGATGTGGTTGACGTCCAATCATTGGGGACACGGGAAGGAGAAAAATGTATGGTTGGGTATGTATGGATGGATGGAAGCGTATGAGACTGTACGGCGCCTATGGACATGATAAAAGACGGATCCGTTTATTCATCTCATAGGTACCTATGTCCGCCTGTAATACCCCTAGGAGGTATGAAGAATATCTGTGCTGGCACGTCCATTGCAGAATATTGCGAATATGGAAAGAGTGTGCCGCGAGTGCCGATCGGTATTGTTTCGTTGTTTCGTTGCTATTATACAATGGTGGGCAAGGACCCCGGTTCGGTACTCGTGGTGATCAATGACTCGCACCCGTCCCGTACGGTACCGCAGTGGCAGCAGCAGGCAGCGCCACGATTGTGATGGATGGTGCATGGGTGCAGTGGGGTTTGGAAATGGATGAAGCTGCTAGTCCTCGGCTCCCGACTCGAGAGCCTGGTCAGAGTACTGGTTCTGCGGTATTATAACTATTGTAGTGATTCTTGCTTCAACAATGAGAAGAAGCATTTCGGCTGCACATGCATGATTTATCTGTGGTCCGTATCTTGATTGAAACTGCAATTTTTTTATTTTTTTTTTCTGGCTTCAACATGCATCGGATGGGTGTCTCGGGAATAAGCACTGCTGCGGTGTGGCGTCCCCCGCATTCTGGTACGTCCTGGAGAAGAGCCTCACAACGCCAAGCACCGGGGTGCCGCGGTGGGCCTGAGAAGCAAGTCCCTGTCAGATTGAGCTTCCGAGCTGTTTCGAAAATATCAGAGGAAACAGAAACACAGGGCACACTGACAGTAGTCGAGACAAAACATCCACAGAGAGCGGCCGTGAGTGATCGCCTTTCCGGAAACTTGGGATGGAATGGAAGGAAGAGGGGGAAGAAAAGGATTTGGTTTAAAGTTTGCTACTGGAGCTTAAATCTTTGCCTTCCTTGTTCTTTCCTTCTCGTTTCGTGTTTCCCTGCCTGTGGTTTTCTGTAGCAGCTCCCCGGTCCCAGTCCCGGTCCGTCCTGGTTGGTGACGGCGGAGCTCAGCCTCTCAAACGTCCCCTCGCCGCAGGTGCAGTAGCAAAAGGTTGGATGGAGAAGACCTCTTTCGATCCATCACGTTGTTCTTCAAATAGAGGCAATTGGGCTAAGCCAGCTGATCGGATTAGAGGCCCAATGCTCGGGATCGCCAAGACTTCCAAGAAGAGTTTATTATTAAAGTCTTTGGTGCAGTCAGGGGTTCTGGGGGGGCGGCAAGGACCGCCCGCTGTGCCTTCCGACCCGACGAGCTGCATGGCAACCGCCAAGAGTTGCCGCAGCAGGTGCAGGGAGGGCACACTTATTTTGGTTGCCGGTCGGCGTTGGAATCGCCCATCGATCGGGCCTGTGCTTTTTTACGTCTCTTTCCCAATTCTTCGGCAATGTTTCTTGCGCACACATGCAAATAACACAGACACACACACACACACACACACATAATCAACATGGCCTCGTGGGGTAGGTGGGTGGGCGGTTAAGAGCCCCCCTAGAGGACACCTCAGCGTGACGTACGTCGCTGGCGCACCACCATCCGGGAGCCAGCCAGCTGCTGCCCCGGCCTTGGTCCTCCGACACTTCGCCAGAGCGGTGGCTGTGCATAATAAGCGCTGCACCAGAGACAGTTAAACACGCGTTTCATACTTTTTGTTCCTTTTTTTCGGATGGCGATGCCGATGGAGGAGCCTTGTTATCCCGTGAGGCCGTGCTGCAGTAGTAGCTCCATGTGTTGCTGTTGCGGCGGGTGCTGGGATAGAGAGGGGAGACACCTACGGTACGTACCGTGTATTGGGAGAAAAGAGTGTGATCTATTATCTTGGTCTTGCTGGCGGACTGTATTTCTCGATTGCGGGAGGGGGGTCTTTGAAAAATCAAGGCAATGCTTGAAGTGATGGGAAAGCGGTCCGCCACCCCGTGAAAGATATATCTATCGATACATGCTAGGGGAATGTCGAGTCATGTCCATCACACTTCCTCCATACCGACTGCCAAGCCTGGCGAATCGAATATCCAACGTAGAACCATTTGCTCGCCTGGAAGCCGGCTTTCTTGTTGTCTTCGCCTTGCCGTAGATTCATGCCCCGTTCCCGCCATGTTTGGTTGGTCTCGTTGCGCATTGCGTCCCGGGCATGTCTTTGCCTGCGAGGCAAATTTCCGGCGGAAGAAGCCGGCAATGTTCTCTAGGTTGAAATCAAGTCCGGAACGACGAGGAAGGATGCAAAGTCAGCATTTCTAGGAAGGACTTCCATGCCGCAGATGGACTAGCAGTGGGAAGAGCAAGTCGCTAGGGACTGCCGTGCCTCGGCAACCGAGGAGGCCAAGAACAGCTATAGGTGTATGCCCAATGCTTAGAAGCGTTCGTCGCCTCATGCCTCCCAAGAGACGGAGCCTTCGGTGTTGGAGCGACTGCCGAGCAGCGCTATTCTCACTAGGGAATATCTTTGGAGAGATTGGACCGTAGAACTCGAGCGGCGGGGGCAGTACTTACGCCGTATTGTAGATTCTCAATCTCCTCATTCATTTGCTCGATTCTCTCGTGCAGCCTGACAAGCATCTGTTTAATCTTGGACTCCTTCTTGTCGAGGTCAGCCCGGCGACCACTCGGCGGCAAAGAGGCTGGATCAAAGTATCTGGACAAGCCTTCGAGACTTGTTAACAAATTGCCTATTCGCTCCTCGCACACACGGGGAGTTTGCAAGATCCAGAAATATTTCTTGGAGTTTGTGAAATTGCTGTCTTCAAATAGCGGCTTTTGGCGCACGCCTTCGTCAAATATGATTTCTGTCTACACGCAGCATGGCATGTTGGTTAGAGACGATTGCCGGACATGGGGGATGTATCAGTATGAGAACCAGGACCGGCACTGACAGAAAGTGGAATCACGGTTCCATACCTCCAAGCACACCTGGCTTTTCACCCTCCCACCAGCATTCTCGTCCCTGCTGCTATTCTTATTGTTATTATCGCTGGTGTCGTCATCGTCCAGTCCATACGACTTCCTCAGCATCCGCACCTCTGCCTCGTGATGTCTCTGCCACCTCTGGAGCTCCGATATCAAGCCCCGTGCCCTCTCCTTGTCTATGGCGGAGGAAAGAGTGGGAGAAAAAGAATAAAGAACTGGTGACTGGCGTCCATGTTTCGTCAGTGGTGTGTGCCTGCCTGGCTGTGCTTTCGAAGAGAACGAGCCAATCAGACGAGGCTAGATACAATACGAGGAAGAGAGACGAGAAACCAGCCCCTAGGAGAAGATGTTATGCTGTGCCGTAACGAAGAGTACGAAACATTCATACGTATTTTATTTTGCTACTGAAAGGGGAGAGTTCATCGTGTGGAAATCCTAATCGGATGAGAGGACACACGGGGGTAGAAAGAACAATGGGGAAGAAGAGACGGAAGTATGAATTCTACCAGGAAGCTGGTGGAGTGTTTCTTTCCATTTGTTGCATTTATTCTCCGTCATCGACATCAACAAGTTGGACTTCAACAATACGGCCACTACATCATCCAAGTTTGGTAAAATCTCAACAAAAGGCCCATTGCGATTTCCTCTATCTACGAAGATGAAAGCCCAGCAGAGTCGCAGTGGCAGTGTTGCCTGCGGGAAGGAGCAGGTGGCTCCCCGGGTGCTTCATCCACGTGCTTGGTCCCGCGGTACCGGTGCCGGCCGAACTGCGTAGTTCCTCGTTGCGGTGATGCCGGTGTACTAGCATGCATAAACTGCTTGGGCGGACGCGGAATGGATTATTGTATACAATAAATAAGACCAAATAAGATATCCGGAACATGACCCTGATATGATCATCGATAATAGAAAAGCAATGCAATAAACTAACAAGCGACGACGGCTCGTCGGACTTGCGGCCCGTGAAGAAGAAGAAGAAAACCTTACCGTCAGGGCCGAGAGGGAGGCGTAGAGCCCTGCTCGGGATTGATTCCACTATGAATTCGCACAAGGCGCAGTCACGGGCTGATTGCAAGGGCTGCGCATAGCTGTCGTAGTGAGCCAGGGTTTCCCAAGACCGTCCACACTTCTTGCAGGTCAAAGCTGAGCCCTGATCTAGCCTGAGCAGACAGACAATGAGAGAGGCCACGTGAGTGCGAGGCTGAGGGAGACCCATTGTATGCGGACTATATCACACTAAGATTTAAAACACAAGATTATACAGGTAGCGGTACCTCGCAAACATCATCATACACGCATATCGAATCATAGAAGGCGACACATCATGCAGGGTTTTAACATACATGCCGATGCCTATTACAATGTACCGCTAGCCTCCCTCGGGGTTTCACCCTGCTTAATCCTCTTGTTTTCTTGGCATCTACTTGGTCGGCACCCGGGCTCCTTAGAAGCCGGCTTCTTGGCACCAGCTCTGGGACCAGCCTCGGCAACTTTCTTTGTCTCGGCTTTTGCCTTCTTTGATGGCTTCTTTACTTGCGGGTCGACCTGCTTCCTTGGTCTCCCCCTTCCCTTCGGCGTCTTATTCGGTATCAGTCTATACAGATCTGTCCTCAGCTGTGCCGCCGCCGCTTCGCCATTCTCCTCTTCCTCCAATTTGAACAGCGTCTGAAAGCGGCGGACTATGTCGACAATTTTCTTCACGTCGTCCTCGAATAGACTTTCCTTCTGCACCTTCCATTCCATCTGGGCCTGCTCGGCCGCCGTCTTGGCGGCGCAGCCTTTCTCCCGCCTGATCTCTGCTTCTCGTATCTTGCCCTCTGCCGCATCGGCCGCCGTCCGTCGCTGCTGGCCGAGCAGAAAGTGTCGCACCACCTTCTCCGCCACGGGGCCGTTGCCGCCTACGACAATCGTCGTTGCCAAGTTGGTCACGGCCACATTGGCGTAGTAGGACCGGCCATCCGTCGATATCGCGTTCTTCAATTCATTGACACGGCGGTAGTAGTACGGATGGCGGTTGCTGATAAACCCGGGCCCAGGGCCGTGGCCCAGCTGGTGGAGGCCCAGGTCGGCGCTTCCAGCCTCCCGCTCCTGGCACATGTCCAGCTTCACCATTTCCCTGGCCCTGTTCATGGGCATGCCTTGATCCGTGAGCTTGGACACGCGCTTTGCCGCTTCCTTCATCTCCTCTGGAGTCCGACGCAACCGGCGCGTATTTTCTGGTTGCGCCATACCGCTCGACACCTTGGCCCTTCTCCTTACCCACTCTATCCTGCCCATACCTCCCTTCTCTTCCTGCTTTCTCTCCCTGTTTTCCTTTGCATCCCTGGCTTTCTTCTCCTCTGCCTCCTGGGCTTTCTTCTCTTTCGCTTCCTTCTCGGCGTTCGTTCTCGCCAACACCATGTCCCACTGGAGTGTCCTGGCCTCGCGAACGGCGGCCGCCCTTCTAATCCCCATGGCTACTAGATTCTCAACCATTTCGCTGGCCTCTCTTATCTCCTCGCTGGTCCGTCGAACCTGTTTCCATCCAGACCCGCCTTCCACCTTTAGGTAAAACTGCTTGTTTGACTTGTCCGTTTTCTGAGACATTTCTGCATTTCGGGCGACCCGCTCCTTGTACTCGGTGACAAGATCTCGCGGCTGCGACCTGGGTCGCGGCCCCTTCGACTGTCGCAAAGAACTGGGGTTAAGAGCTCTGTAAATGGGCGGCTGCTCTTTATCTTCGTCGGGACTATGCTGGTCGCCAGAGCCGGTTCCTGTCTTCGTTTGTCTTACTCTCGGTTTCGTCGCCGGTACTTCCCATGGTGTGGGCTTCCTCTGGTTTGGGTTGGGCTCGGTGGAATCATCGCCCGGATCCTCCACGTAGGCGGTCGTCTTGGAAATGAGGTCGACGTAGTCTGGGCGGAAAGGCCAGCTCATGAAAGCATCCAGCATGTCCATCAGCATTCGCTCCGTCAGGGACCGGGACACCAACTCGCCGATTTTCGTTAGCCTCGTGCCGCCGAGCTTGGGATCTCGGAGGGACGGCGAGTTGTTCATGATGATATCCTCGGCGCCAAACCATATGCCACCGACAATATCCGAGAGGGTACCTCCCTTGCCAAAGAGGGTGGCGAGGATAATGTCAAAGTAGTTGCCGGCCCTGCTCGTCCCGGCACCCCGCTCCAGCAGAAGGGGATAAGGACACTTTGGCTGGATATCGAGCAGCGTAAGGGGACAGTTGGGGAAGAAGTCGGTGGGGTTCGCGATGAGCGGCTCGTACGCACGACGGTCCCACCCTATGCTCGCGTCCGGGTTCGTCACGCTCCGAAGATTATTGCGGTACACGATCATTTCCCTGTACTTGACGGTGGTGAAATTTTGGTCCCGCCACCTGACCAACTCGTCCTCCATCTCGGGCGCTCTCGGGTCGCCCCTTACGTATGCCTCATCCACCGCGTCCATCCGAGCAACGGCGTCCGCGAACGTTTTTGTTTCGCGCTGCACCAGTTCGCGCCGAGCCGATAGTCGCATGTAGCGAACGTGCTCGGGCGAACCGGGCCCTATTGAAATCTTTTCCAGATCTTCCAGTTCGGCCATCCACGACCTGCCGATAATCTTGTGCATCTTGCCGTCCCTAATCTGGCGGAGCAGCTCGTCCGGGCCGTGGTCGTCTATCAGCTTCTGGACGGTGCTCCTGCGGTGTGGAGGAAAGTCGATGCCGGCGTCGCGCATGCGGTCCGCAACGCGAAGCGAGCTCCGCACATCCAGCTCCAGTTCGCGCTTCTGGCTGGGAGGGTGGAGGTCGTTGTCAGCCGAGACGACCTCGCGGACCCAGTCGGTAAGGACTTCCGACTCGACGGCGGCCCTGCGGCGCTGCTGGACGCAGCGCGGGGAGCAGAGGCCGAACTTCTCGTCGTCGCGGGCCCAGACGAGCATGCGCACCAGGCCGTACTTGTGGAACAGGGAGCGGGAGGCGATGGTATTGATAAGCTGGTTCAGAACGAGGGCGCCGAGGCTGTGGTGGATACCGAATTTGTGGATCGGGGAGAAGGCGAGGTTGACGGTGACAAGCAAGGTGTCGTTTCTCTTCCTGTCGTGGGTGTTCCCCTCGACCTGGTGGGGGAAGACGGACTCGTTGAGGACCTCGAAGAGGTTATCCCAAATGATGCCCGACTTGCGGACCAGGCGGACACCATCGCGGCTTAAGAGCGGGCCGAGGAACTCGTCGTACACCTCGTCCGTCTCCATCAGAACGTGGGAGCGGGGCTTGAGCAGCTTGTTCAGCTCGGTCGACCACAGGCCGGCGCCCGGGTAAAGGTCGAGGATGTCGCAGCCGGAGTGGCGCTCGACGAGGTCATGGCCAATGTAATCGAGCGTGTCCTTGACGAGCTCGGGGCTGACGATGTTGACCCTAGACGGGTCTCCCTGCCTGGACGGCTTTAGCCATGGTCCCGACTGGCTCAGCTTCTCGGCCAGGGGCGTCGTTGCAGCCTTTCCGTCGGCGCTGTGGTATGGGCGACAAGGCAGCCGGCACTTGGGCGGAGGAGGATGTGCGGCGGTCGGGCCCCGGAAATTGACTGCTTGTCGTCGCAATGGAAGCCAACCATTGCGGAGAATTGGCCACATCTAGCAGGGAGGTGCGTCCATGTGATGAGAAAGGGGGAGGGTTGTCGGTTGTCGTCGAGGTAATGTACATAGATGTAAGTTAGGGCGAGTGAGAAGGCTTGAACTGTTTGCTTTTTCTTTTTTCTTCTTCTTTTTTTTTTTTTTTTTTTTTTTTTTTTTTTAAACCCCTCCAATCAATTTCCCAGTGGTAGCTGGGATGTACATACTCACTATCGATAAAGCTGCCAGGGTGGCGTGCTGGCCCAGGGATACCCGACAGATGCCGCATCACCATCATGGTCGCCGACTTGCCAGATGCACTCGACCCATCCGGCTGGGGAAATGCGACCACTTTCCCCGCTCGGTAGGCATACTTACTTATGTAGGCCGTAAAGGCCGTAATCAGCCGTCCATAATCCTCGTAATTTCATGTTTGTAGTCCAGTCAGTTAAAGTTGCATCCCATACCATCATCCCTAGCTAGATGACATGTTCAAACTCCTGCAGACAGCATTTTCAGCAAATATTCTTTGACTTGACGATATAGCCATCTATCACCATGGCCCTGAAATTCACTCTCGCCCCCTTGGCTTCGATCCAGATTACGTCTATCGTGACGGACGAGGTGGACCACTTCACGCCTTCTCCGTCTCCTCTCGTCGGCAAGGCGCCCGGGCTTATCGGCGGTGCGGTACCCCTGCCGGAGCCGAGATGCGGGGCATCCCACGAGCTGAAGATGGATCGTCTCTGTTGCGGGGCGTTGGGACTGTCGCTTGGGATTAGTGCCGTCCCTGCGGATGGCGTTGGGGGGCAAGGGAGGAAGCCCAGGGAGCTGCTGTTTGATGCCGGACCGTTGGGGGACTTGTGGGCGAGGAACGCGAGCAATATGGGCTACGACGCCGGGAAGGTGGAGCATGTGCATCTGAGCCATTGGCATAGGGATCACAGTGCCGGGCTGGAAGACGCGGTTAGGATGATCGCAGAGCGGAAGAAGGAAGCGGATGGGCAGGTGGTCGTGGATTTGCATCCGGATGTTGTGGTGTACAGAGGCATGAAGACGCCCAAGGGGGTGGTCAGCATGGAGGCCAATCCGACGGTGGGGACGTTGGAGGAGGCGGGCGCGAAAGTGGAATTGAATGGAGATGCGCATTTGGTGCTGGACGGGACGTTCTTGGTTAGTGGGCAGATCCCGAGGGTAACTGAGTATGAGGGAGGTATTCAGGGAGGAGTCAGACTGAATGAGGATGGAGAGTGGGTGGAAGATGAGTTGATCATGGATGAGAGAATGGTGGTGTGTCTCCTAAAAGGTAAGTGTCCCATGGCCATTTCGACCATCTCGAGTGTTCTACGTTGAGGAGTGTCCTGCTAACTCAAGGCGGGAATAGATAAGGGGCTCGTCATCTTCACGGGATGCAGCCACGCCGGCGTCATCAACGTCTGTCTTCACGCGAAGGAGATCTTCCCCGACACACCCATCTACTGTGTGGTTGGTGGGTATCATCTCGCAGATGCCACCCCAGAGAGGTTGGGGTCTAGTCTAGAAGATTTAATGAAGCTGGAGCCGATGCTCTGTATGCCCGGTCACTGCACCGGATGGAGGTTCAAGTTTATGATTGAGAAGGAGATGCCGGGGCAGATGGTGCCACTTGTTGCCGGTGGTGTGTATTCTTTATAGCCAAGTCCTCCGTAGATAGTTAACCGGTGAGATATTCAGCATAGGGAAGCAATACCAAGCCGTCCCCGAACTGAAGGCAAATAGTGATATCGATCACATTAAAGGAAACGAATAGGACTTGCTTATGTAGACACAAGTAAAAAGAAATATCCCAAATCCTCGCCTGCTGGTGCGTAGGTACCCACCCGCTTTAGAACATTATGCATTGCTGTAGAGCCCAAGCCAGGGAGGGTTAATGGGGTTGTGCGTTGTAAGTCAATGCTGATTTTCAGCGCTGGAAGTATCGGATGAAGTCCAATCAGTGCTTCTTAAAGATGGAATCGATTTGTGTGCTTTTCTAGGAGCCCGAGGAATTTTTTATACATGGTTTTTTCTCATCTTTGTGTTCAAAAAAGCTAGGTATAACAGACGGGCAGCCCATATTTCCTCCATGAAGTGTGCTATATTTTGCCACCTTGCTTATTTCTTTACGCATAGCTCCTGGCTGTTGGTTTGTCCTCTGGTACTTTTTATTTATTACGTTGACTTTGGATATACCTCGAACATCGGGCGAGGCATTAGGTACGACGTCCCACTTTCCCACCAAGATGTCATGTTTCTAGTTTGGTCTACCTTTTGAGACGCACAGCAACCTCATTCTAAACTATCTCATTTTGCGAACATCCATTTCCCTGTACTTGAGGATGGCGGGCAATCATCATCCCCAACGTATACATGGAAGTATCACGTGCGTAAGCGTTATGCATTATCACGCCTCGACGTTTTTCCTCTTTCCGTATATCCCACAAGGAGCATTCGCTAAACGGGCTAGGGGTAAGACTCTAAATGACACTAATAGGCTGTCACTAACTGATAGCACGAGCGAGATCGGACCGTAATCCTAGGTACCGAGTTGTTGCGACTTCATTCAGCCCGGTTGTAGCTCCCTCTGCTACACCCCATGACCCTGATCCATTGGGAGCATCTCGAGCTGCGCCCTGAACGAGAGTGATGGGTGGCAGACCGCCTTAGCCACCGCTACAGTGTGCAAGATCTGGGGAGAGATGGTGTCCTCGAGCTTAGGGTCTCTGGGTACCTTGGGGCTTTGGGGAGGGGGGGGCAGCCCGGGATGGGGGGACGCTCGTGCCATTGGTTGTGCAAACGCAGTCCCATTCTGCAAGACGGGGTATTCCCGAAGTGTCTAAGCCTGTTGGAGGGTTGGTGGACGGTGACACTTCGCTTGAACATGGTTTTCAGCAGCAAGCACGCTCGAACCACTTAGGTGACACTCAAGATCCTACCTCTGGGATGTTGACACTGCTGTACATATGTACATCCCCAAACGTACCCTCAGACCCCATGGCGAATGACATCGCCCTAAGTCCCAGGGCTCCGGAGAAGCTAACGTACTGGGCGTAGGAGTGCAGTTCTGCCCGGCCAGTCTGTAGCTGGTCAAATTCGGTCATCCCCCTCGGCGTTTCTCGGTGGTATCCGGTCCTTTCCGGGCTAAGAACTGGAGAGGAGGGCTTGGCGGGAAGGGGTAGGCTAGGCCCTTGGATATACGAACCAAGCACGCGGCCCTAGGAATAGAATTGGCTCCCCTGGGAAGGGAGGGCGGGGCACTCGGACATGTGCTGGGTGGGAGTGTCTACGCCGTGCATCGGCTTGAGAGATGAAGCCGCGTACTAGCCGAGTGACCGGGAATGGGTTGTTGGCCGCTGAGGGATGGGAGTGCATGTAGTAGGTTGCAGTGCACTTAGGGTTCTAGGCGCGGTTGGTACTTGGAGTACGGCGGTTCCTACTGTACCGTATGCCTGCTTGCTACGCAGGCTTGTGGCATTTAGGCAAGGCCGGGTGCGTGCCGAAAGAGAAGGGGTTGGATGCTGGATGCTGGAGCTTACCGTACCCGTGGGAGCAAAAGTATTTTCTGTGTCCAAGCCCATAGTTTTGAGTGTCTTAGGCGGCGTCGTAGGTACCATCTCAAGTGACACCGAGGGCGCGGATGAAAGCTTTCGATGTTGACGAAGCACATTGAACATTCCACCTGATGAATGGTACAACTTGCTACCGGACAGGGCTTTCTTTCCCAAGTAGCCGCCCGAAGCCTAGAGGGAAGCTGTAAGCGTTTTGCATATTAATATTTGGCCGAAGGTGGATTGTACCGAGTGGGCTGGCAAGTGATAGTCTTCTTGGTGGGGAAAAGAGAGCTCAGCAAGCTTGAGGGTCATGTGCGAGGTAGGCCCGGTTCTGGAGCTGGCTGGACTGCAGAGCCATGTGGCCAGGACTAGTGGTAGTTTGCGCCCATGTGGGGAGATTGGAGCATTTACGTCGCGTATGGAATCTAGACTTCCGAGTTCCTCCTGTGAGGTCGGGATTCCGAACGGATCTGTACAAAAGAAGAGGCACACAGAGTGTGTCGATTGCAAAATACAGATCCGACATGATGCCATTGTGTTTCGAAGACACTTGGGCTTCACAAAGCACTACTTCAGCTTGGGATGTTCACGGGCAGCATCTCCCTGCTGCGATAGCTATGATGCTGCACATGTATGTGTATGCTGCAGGCGTACATATCTTGTAGCAGCTGTGGTTACAGCACAGCTTTAGTAAAGCCGAAAACTGAAGAGCGACCGGAAAAAAAGATTGGATGAGGACGCCTGGGTGAGACCCCAAGTGTCCCGAAAATGGAAGGGGCCGAGAGAGAGAAGATGGACAGGAGGGGGGCGAGGTAGGAGAGGTGAGGAACGCTTGGCCTATGGGGCTGAACCGGGCCGAATAGGAAGGAGGAGAGCCCCCGGCTGGGGAACTTTGGTTGTGGACAGAGTTTTCCGTTCAGGGGAGCAGTCTGGCGCCAAAGAAGAGCCGATTAGACTGATAGATAGGCGGCTGCAGCAAGGCGATACGTTAGGCTTCTATGGATGCAGCTGTATGTCGATGAAAGGTGAGGGTGCTGGTGATGGTCACTTGGAAGCGAATCCGAACATCGGGCCTGAACGAACCCCGGAGGGAGTTGACTGACAGCCTAGACATATTCTGGGCAAACCCATGTTGGCGGTCAACTCGGGCAAATTGCTGCTAGTAACTACATGGACTGTGTGTGTGTGTGTGTGTGTGTTTGGCATGTGATGCTGTTATTCGACATGGCCGTTGGAGATCGCATCAATGCTCCAAGCCCCCCAACCTGGATATTGTGCTTGTGGTCTTGCTTCGCACTTGCCAGCATTCCCACTGGAAGCATCGAAACGGGGACGGTGCTCATTCACGATAGAAGTTGAGGCATGTGGCTTTCCCGACTCAAGATCACCATCCGCCGTATCTTTATCCGATGCGTCTTACTTCCTTTCTTCTTCTCTCCTGTGAGAACTTGGCACCCTTTCCCTTCGGCTTTGCTGCTCTTTCTTTCTTCTGCTTGTTTTCTCGCTGCGGGCCGTTTGTGGGGAGCTTGGCTTCCTGCAGAAAGATTCATTTGGGGTTGTGTGTTGGGAAGGGGTGTAGCAGTGTGTTGGGGGGGGGGCAGGGATTGGCGAGTTTGAGGCTTGGCGCATGGTGGCCGTATACGGGTCCGGCTTGCTACAGTACATAGTGTCTAAATATTTGACAGTACGTATGTATATACCAAAGGAAGGATTGATTGGGTTGGTTGTAATTTGTGTAGGGCAGGAGACTATAAAATCGAGACACAGGGCCAAATACATGCTGTGGGTGCCATCTGACGATGATGAAATCCGCAAAAGTTGGACATGTCGTCGCGCGGTGTGTCCGGACTGCAGTAGTGTTGTAGTGTTGGTGAATGGTTACCGTACCGGCAGAGCGGATGGGTGTGTCACAGACGGCTCTTGGTCTGACCCCAAAAGTCCCCCCGACGCTAAACACTTTGACGGAATCCACGCGACAAACCCAGATTTTCGCAATCGCCACGAGCTATCCTGTCTCACAGTCCTGCTTGGCGCATGGTAAAGATGGGTGGGTCGGTGGGCTAAGGTGAGACAAGTGACGGAGTGACGGGATGAGACCCTGAAAAAGAAAGTCATCAGTCATCACTGGCACCAGCACCAGCACCAGCACCAGCCAGCAGCCGAGCAAGAGCCTAGCCGTTGCTCAGCACCGACAACGGCATCGGCTTCCGAGGCCTGACGTGGGAAATGCACTATACGAGCGTGACAAGAGTTCCCATGACGGATCATGAGGAACATGACGAACGTGAGGAATGTGAGGAACGTGAGGAAGGTTGGTAGTAATTCCAAACTCACGATGCTGTGCATGCGGGACGGTAGCTGCTTGTGCTGTGAGTGGCTTCCTGGCCTCGAGATCCGGTCCTATTGTCGGAGATATACCACAGTAGTGCGAGATTTGCGAGAGGGATGATGGATGGCCTAAGCGCCGGACGAAGGCGGGGTGCTACCGTACGGTGGGAACACATTTTACATTTACACGAGAAGTTGATTATGTTGCAGCGTTGCTTCTGGCTTCTGGCTTCTGGATCCTGGCAATTTGCTGTCTAGATCTGGGTTTTTGTCGCAAGTAATCTTGCCTTTTAAACTCGAACCCACAAGTGTGCACCCGCAGTGGATTCTGCCGAGTTCCTGGATAAGCATAACAGAGTGAAGCATATAATTGTGGATTGCGAACTGTAGATGGCGAGGTTTGGGAATTGTGGTGTTTGCGGCGGAGAAGTGCCCACACACAAAAAGATGGCGTGTCGAGGGCAGTCCGCTCGGTGCCGCTTCGGCAGGCGATCGGCCAATATTTATGGGCGCTAAAGGGGGGGAAACATAACTTATGTATGTAGGCTTGTCGGTTGGTTCGCCCAGTTGTACTGGTGGTTAGTTCCGGTGTGATAAGTTGCGGGCGCGCCGTCCTCCTGACCATGCTGCCACTCACCGCGCTTCTCAGAGCAAGTTCTCTCCTCCGCTGTGTTTTCCAAGTCTTGATATCTCTCGAACCCACTGATGACCGATGGGCAGAGCCACGAGGTTGTCTCCCCGCCCGGCAGCACCTCGCAGCAGAAGGGATTCTAGGAATAAGGAAGTATGCTGTACCGTGTCTTTGTTCCAGGACGGCGGCCCCGAGTGTTCGGATACCGGCCGCAACAGCCCACAAGACAATCCAACGCGTCCCAGGGCTTTAGGGGTGAGACTCTGGGGGCGGAAGAGTATCTTTGCCAGTGCGCTTGGCTCGGGGGTTAAACGGTGTGGCGCGCTGGATGATGCGGGGAAAGCCACTTTTCTTTTCCAGCCGCCCCAGCGTCCAGGCTGGCATGTAAAAACATCGCTTGAATCCTCTGTTATCAAGAGGGACACACTATATTACCACCAGGAGGGAGGGCCGGCCTAGTACAGCGACACACGATCTAGGGGCAGAGCCGCTTGGCCGATGGGGTGGCGAGATCTTGGATCTGGGCTTGTACGAAATGCACCTCCTCCCGTCAAGACTGAGCAGCTTCAGGTCGGCCCACGAGCACGGAGGGGAGGAGAATGAAGGCGAGGATGGCAGCCCAGCCTGCCTCGCCTGTTTGTGCTGTGGTGGGGACGCTAATGCCGATGCTGGCCGCTTTCCGGAAAGGGAAATCGGCGTGGTATTGGACCAACGAGAAGCTTCCAAATTTCCCATCATGGTACTTGGCTCCGAGTCGTGACCTGTCTTTGCCCCCTCACAATTCAGCGGGCTTGGGCGACAGACGTTGCCGGCGAATATCTTATTTCGGGCGGCGGCAAAGCCAAAGAGCCAGCCAAAGAGCCAGCCAAAGAGCCAGCCAAAGAACCAGACAAAGAGCCTACGAGGTGGGGCCCGGTTGTCCCACTCTGTACGGATCTGTACATGCTGTACCTTCTTTTATTCCTGGTAGGAAGGAGCCCCGCCTCGGACCGACTCAGTTGGAGACGACTCGGCCAACCCCCTGTAGTACCGTGACATGTCTCCGTCGTGCCCCCCCAACCAGCTACAGCCCGGCTCGTTCTTGCATCCCATTTGTTCAACCAGGGTAGCTTTTTGCATTTGATAAGCAGATGATGGGGAATGCGTTCCAGGTAGTTGATGCCAGGGCATGTCGCCGGCGTAGCACCTTGAGTACGACCGAGCATTGTCCCGGTCCTACTGACGGAGAGGGTGCTAGCAGCAGCAGCAGCAGCAACAGTGCAGCAGTGCAGCAGTGCAGCAGTGAGCAGCAGCAGAGCAGCAGCGGGTATTGTGAGTGTCCCTCCCTATTTCTATGATTTTCATCTGTACTGTACAGTACATACTTCCCAAGGAAGCCATGCGCCCGCCAGGCGGGAACAGCTGCGAGTTGCGCTCGAGTCTCGACCCGCACCACTGAACACTCTCTCTCCATCACATCAGCCAATGTGCATCCGCCCCCCTACTCGCATCCAACAGTTACTCTCGGTGCTACTTCAATCTGCTCTTCCAAGTGGGACCTCTGTTCCTTGGTGAAGTCCTCCCCTCCCCGGTCTCTCCTAGCCAAGCACGTCCGTCCACTGCTGCTCTTCTGGTTTGGCCTACTACTGTACCTCCGCATGGCCACGCGACACGGCGTGACCCCGGACAATTGCGCCCTTCCCCAGATTCCAGAGAACCAGCACCATGCGGAAGTATGTACATACATACATTCATACATACATACATACTCATGTACCAGATCGCGAGTTCCGTTTCCGTCTCGGGGCTTCGCTCGGTGCAGCCTTCACCCCCCATGGCGGAAAGTGGCATGAAATAGCAACGGCACAAACGTATTACAACCCAAACTCTATACATTGTGACTTTCCCGTCATCGGCGGCTGGTAAATAAAATGCCCTTTCCTTTCCCTCCCTTTCCTCGTCTCCCTCAACTCCTGGTTTAACTATCCACTCCTCAACAGCCTCTTTCCACATCCCAAAACAGGATCACACAAAGGGCCCGGCAAGACACAAGACAGGGAACGCACAACCACCCCAGCTTCCCTTCCAAGCCTTCAACAACCACAACCACCACAAAGATCCCCTGCCCGCGACAAGACAGCCAGTCAATCGTCATGGGCTCCGACGAGAAGGACACGGCCGTCCATCCGGCCACGCCGCCGTCGAATCCGGGAGGCGACCTCCAGAACATCGAGGCTCCCGTTACCTGGAAGGCCTACCTCATGTGTGCCTTCGCCTCCTTCGGTGGTATCTTCTTCGGCTACGACTCCGGTTACATCAACGGTGTCAACGGCTCCGACATCTTCATCCGCAAGGTCGAGGGCGCCGGTGCGACCGAGCTCACTTCGTCGCACACGTCTTTGATCACGTCTATCCTGTCCTGCGGCACCTTCTTCGGTGCCCTCATCGCTGGTGATGTTGCCGACCGCATTGGTCGCAAGTGGACTGTCATTCTTGGCTGCTTCATCTACATGATCGGTGTGGCCATCCAGATGATCACCGGTGCTGGCGATGCCCTTGCCGCCATTGTCTGCGGTCGTCTCGTTGCCGGCATTGGCGTCGGTTTTGAGTCTGCCATAGTTATCCTGTACATGTCTGAGATTGTAAGTGCCGGGATCCCCATATTTTCCTCCCCAATCAGCCCTGCGCGGCGACGCCACAGGCCAAGCGCTCTCTCTCCCCGCCTGCTCGGAATTTCCCCTTTGGGAATATTTTCGAGACACCATGCAAAGGCGGTTCCCGGACAACACTACAAAGACCAATGACGGCTGACTCTGCAATCCCCCCCCAAAAACAGTGCCCTAGCAAGGTCCGTGGTGCTCTCGTCGCCGGATACCAATTCTGTATTACGATTGGCATCATGCTTGCCTCGATTGTCGTCTACGGAACCGAGGACCGCGACGACACCGGCTCCTACCGCATCCCCATCGCCATCCAGTTTCCCTGGGCCCTGATTCTCGGAGGTGGTCTCATGCTCCTCCCCGATTCGCCCCGCTACTACGTCAAGCGCGGAAACATCGCCAAGGCCACCGACGCCCTGGTCCGTCTCCGCTCCCAGCCTGCCGACTCGACCTACGTCACCGGCGAGCTGAACGAGATCATCGCCAACGAGGAGTACGAGCGTGCTCTCATCCCCAACAACTCCTGGTTCGGATCCTGGGCCAACTGCTTCAAGGGCAGCGTCTGGAAGTCCAACTCCAACCTGCGCAAGACAATCCTCGGGGCCTCCCTGCAGATGATGCAGCAGTGGACTGGCGTCAACTTCATCTTCTACTACTCTACCCCCTTCCTCAAGTCCACCGGCGCCATTGACAACTCTTTCCTCATGTCGCTCGTCTTCACGCTCGTCAACGTCCTGTCCACCCCCGTCTCGTTCTACACGGTCGAGAGGTTCGGTCGCCGCACCATCCTCCTCTGGGGCGCCTTTGGCATGCTTGTCTGCCAGTTCATCGTCGCCATTATCGGCGTGACGGTCGGCTTCAACAAGACCCACGAAGACCCCAACGACCCGGACGAGTCGCTCGCCGACAACGTCAAGGCCGTCAACGCCCAGATTGCCTTCATCGCCATCTTCATTTTCTGGTTCGCGTCTACCTGGGGGCCCGGTGCATGGATCGTCATCGGCGAGATCTTCCCTCTTCCCATCCGCTCCCGCGGTGTTGGTCTCTCGACCGCCTCCAACTGGCTCTGGAACACCATCATTGCCGTCATCACCCCCTACATGGTGGGTTCCGACAAGGGCAACATGAAGTCCTCCGTCTTCTTTCTCTGGGGCGGCCTCTGCACCTGCGCCTACGTCTACACATACTTCCTTGTGCCCGAGACCAAGGGACTTACCCTCGAGCAGGTTGACCAAATGATGGACGAGACCTCCCCGAGGACGTCGGCCAAGTGGAAGCCCACCACCACCTTTGCTGGCCACGGCGGTATCACCGAGAAGGCCGTGGACGAGACTATCCACGTCGACCACTCCGTCTAGGCTTGGCGGCGAGATCCAGAAGCGTGTCTAGCACTGGGTCTGGCGTATTTGCTTGCGCGAGAAGGACTTTTTCTAACGAGGAGAGCGGAGAGGCCGATTATACCCCCGGAAGCCGAGAGGATGCGGAAAAGCATCCGGCTGCGGCCCAGAAGGAGAGGCGGATGTTGAAGGAGGAGGGCGAGCATCATTTTGCCATCAATTTTCTTTTGGTGCATATTCCAGTAATCCTACCATCGAGTCTAGTTAGATGACAGACAGCTGTCTATGAAATTAGAGAATACATTAATTTTCCTTGTTTTCACCATGAATGACTGAACTTCAGCTCCAACTGCCAGCGGAACTATGGGAGTGCAGTAGCTGTGGCCGGCTTATGCCAACCAAATCATGTGATGTTGCTTGCACTTGTGCCAAATGGTGTGATCCGCCATGTGCCCGACTATAACTAGAGCGCATGCACCAAAGTTCCCAAAGTTCCTAGACTGTGTGGCTCGGTAGAATGAAAACCCTCAAGCTTCAACCTCTTTAGTAAAGCACAAGCTGCTCCGTAGCAAGGACGGAGGCGGCGAACAACGTGATTCGAAACAATGTAAAAGGAAGGAACAAATCGGAATCTGAATCACGCATGGCAAGGAGCGGCAGGGGTAGAGCGACGCCGTGATGGAAGCGACACTTGCTTACGCCGCATAATGACTTTGGTGAAAAGCCCGGATAGTGCTAGTATACCGACCACAAAAAGAGAGAAGGAAAAATGATTAAAAGAAAACGAGCAAAGCTGGTAAATTGATGGTCAGCTCAGTCAACTTGGTCGCTGCAGAGGAGTGGCATGTAGCGGTTGATGGGGATTAGTTAGTGCGCAGCAAAGGCTAAAAGGTGGGGCATCAAGAAGAGGAAATAAAATACGATTGAATAAATTATAACATAATTGTGTCATGCATGGTTAGAGCCCCTGGTGGATTCCTGGAGCATGAAAATTGTCCGCGGCGGGGACTCCTCCTTCGGGTCCGATGGACTGGCTATGCGGTGTATTAGGACTCCAGGACCATGGTTTCCTTAGTTTCGGGTCTTGTGGAGTCTTTCCTCGGAGTACCTTCGGTATTGCTTGGTATTTTACAGTTTTTATGTCCCTCGCATTGCAGCAGCAGTTATAGTCACAGTCACAAATGATTGGCGGGGTGACCAAGTTGGCGTAACGAGCAGTGGCGTCAAGCACTGTGATAACATACCGAAGCACACTCCCCCCCCCGAGAATCATTCTCTGAATGTAGGTTTCACGAGCTGATGGATAGTCGCAAGTGGCAGGATAATAGGTCAAAGACGAAGGAAGGCACCGAGTATGATAACGACTACCCTATCAAGGAGGAATTGTTTTCGAGACGGAAAGCCAAGCTGATCAATTGTCTGTGCCTACAGGCCGGGAAAAAAAGAAAAAGCCTGTCCAGAATGCCAAGTTGTCGAGAGCCAGGCGAATCCTTCCCAATGCACACTCAATCCCCGATAACAATTTTGTCACTTGGCGCGACGCGAACGGGGACACGAACGGGCACCTAGCACTTGGCATACTCCCAGTGAACCCGCACCCCATCGCCGCGGGTGATTTCCCCGTTGGTCCAGCAGAGAGGGAAGCCGGCGCAATCGCAGTTCCTGGCCCCGAACAAGGCAAAGTCGGCCAGTTCCTCCCTGTCGATGGTGATTTTCTTGTCGCCTCGCTGGGTCGGTCGGCCACCGGGGACTGATTAGCGACGGCGGGGACTTGCAACTTTCATTGGGGGAGCAAGGGGGGGGGGGGGGGGGGGGGGGGGGTGTGATGAGGGGGGGGGGGATTGGCCCGACCCACCCGGGGTGGGCCCAACCCAAATGGG